>APFE031204672.1:402442-416606 GCA_000404065.3 Pinus taeda
GGTATTAAAGGAGACGGACGGTGGAGAGAGCTAGGGTTTGCAGCAGATGTTAAGCATTGGGCACCATGGAGAGGCGAGAGGGGGGAGTTCCGATCCTCCTACGGTCAAGCAGTCTCCAATCGATTCAAGAAACCTCTGGAGGCTGAAACTGGAATTTCAAGAGGAGGGAAACAAGACAACAAAGGTACACAGGGGTAGGAAAATACGCAGGAAGAAGTCAGAAAAGAAAAACGAATAGAAGGAGAAAATCATAATGCGGATATCAGAAATCGAGCTGGACCATGTAAGCCTAGGGCAACTATCACACCCAGAGTGGTGTTAAGTGATCCAGCGCTACAGGCACATAGGGAAAACATGGCGACTTACACAGTCATTTTTAAATTCATGGGGTTATGGCCAATGGAGAAGGCTTTACAGGCATGGATAAAGAATCATTGGAAACCTAAGGGGGATACAGATCTGCACCTTGGATCAAAGGGTTTCTTCACTGTAGTTTTTACTAACATTGAGGATAAAGACAAGGTGTTTGAAGGAGGGCCCTTCTTCTATGCTGCTACAGGCCTCTATATGCGACCTTGCGTGATGAATTTTGTCCCAGAGTGCAAGACATTCGCTTCGGTCCTGGTTTGGGTAAGGCTCTACTCCTTACCACTGGATTATTGGTAGCCAGAATCATTAAAAGTAATAGGAAATAAACTAGGACACTTTGTTAAAATATCAGAGGCCACTAGGCGGGGAAAGTATACCTCCTTTGCCTAGATTTGCATAAAGATGGACCTCTCTGGAGCTCTACCGGATGAAGTAATTTTGGAAGTCTTTGATGAAGAATGGGTACAAGCGGTGGACTATGAGCATGTTCCTTTCAGATGTCACAAATTCCATGAACATGGGCATCTATTCAGGGATTGCCCCTTAAACAAAATGGAAAGCAGAAGTAAAGCTACCTTAGGGAAAGAAACTAAAAGCTTTAGCAAAGTGAGAAACAGAGGTAAAGGAGGGAGAAAGTGCCAAAAGAAAATCAACAAGGAAAAGCAACCAAGTCAGAATAGGTACAAGGTACTATAAGAAGAAGAGGAGCACGATAACACAAATCAGACTCTGGAGGTAAGCCTTGTGGAGAAGGAAAAGGGAGAGAGTATGGAGGACACACATGAAAACAACCAACAAAAGGAGGATCTACTGAACATTATGGAACTTGATAGGGAAAAAGAGATGACCCCGAGAGAGGTGGGAACAGAGGATCATGAATTGCAGGATATTCTTGATAGGGAGCATCTATATCTGGAAAGGTTCCTAGAGCAGGGAACCACCAAAGAAATATATTCGCTACCACAAGAGGAGTTCAACAGAGTGCAACAGTTGTTCCTATGGAGAACTCAGGAAAAAGGTTTGGGAGTCAAAAGAAACCATGATAGTCAGGACAACGAAGGGGTGAAAATAATGAAGGCAGCATTGGGACTAGCTCCTAGGAACCCAGGTAGGAAAAGAGGTAGGAAAAAATAGAACGAGATGCTGATAGAGTGTGGAAAACTCATGATTGATTCAGGTAAGATGAAAGACCTAACCAGTTACTCATTTAAAAATATTTCTTAATGAAGCTCACAACATGGAATATTAGGGGTCTAGGGAGTAAAAGGAAGTAAAGGAATCTTAGCAATAGAATGAAAGAAGAAAAACCATATATGATTTTTATCTAGGAAACAAAATGTTCAATAGAAAAAATAAGAGAAATTCACAGCAAATGGCTGACTAAATATGAATATCTAGAAGTTAAAGCAGACAAAACAACAGGAGGAATTCTCACACTTTGGAAACCTTAGAAAATAAGAATCCCAGATGCTGAAGCATCTAGGAACTACTTATCAGTGGTTATTTAACCTTTGGGGGACAAGGAAGTTTATTTAATCACAAATGTTTATGGTCCATAGGAACCTGAAGACAAAATAAGACTTCTTACTTCACTGGAGGATCTAAGAGACAAACATTTGGGCATCCCCTGGATTTTGGGAGGGGACTTTAATATGATTAGGTCACTGTCAGAAAAAAAAAGGTGGAACCAGATCACTAGGCAGAGACTCCATAGCATTTCAGAATTTTATAAACAATATGAGCCTAGTAGACACAGAGACAAGTAATGGCATCTTTACCTGGAATAACAAAAGGGGAGGAGAGTCTTAGGTGGCCTTAAAACTAGACAGATTTATTATCTCGGAGGACCTTATCCTAATAGGCCTTGACTTGTCAGCGATGATACTCCCTTTTGGTGGCTTGTATCGTTGGCCTGTTCAACTTGAAGCGTCCTTTATAGAAACTCCAAGAAACAGACCTTTCAGGTTTGAAAACATTTGGCTCACCCATCCGGACTTTATTAGCAATATTGAAAAATGGTGGACAGAGGATATGCAAGTTCAAGGCACTAAAATGTTCCCCCTGCATAAAAGATTGAAACATATCAAAATCAGGCTTAAAGATTGGAATAAGAATGAGTTTGGCAACATTTTTGAAGCCAAAAAAGTGGCAAAACGAAAGCTACATAAAATTAACCAGATCCTCATTATAGAGGGCTTCAATGGGGGAAGAAAGGAACAAGTTGACTACCATCAACAAGAATGGGAAGAATTATGCAAACAAGAGGAGATATTCTGGAAACATAAATCAAGGGCACAATGGTTAAAAGAAGGAGAAAGGAACATAAGGTTTTTTCACAAATCTACCATGGATCACGAGTCTCATAACAGGATCTCAAAAATCAAATATTCTCAAGGAAATCGACTTGATACCCACAAAGAAATAGAAGCTAAGATGGTTAAACATTTCCAAGGCATAGCAATGGAACCTCTCTTAGGAAAATCACAATTCATTAGTGACTTTACAAAGCACATTCCTAAGCTTGTGACAAGAGAAGAAAATTACAATCTAAACAGGCCTGTGAATGAAGAGGAGGTCAAAAAAATCATCAAAGAAATGAAAAATGGGAAGGAACTAGGTCCGGATGGTTTTAATGTTGACTTCTTTAAAGCATGTTGGGGAATAATCAAGCAGGATATCCTCAATGTAGTGGAGGACTTGAGGAAAAATAGAATTGTTTTGAAGGCGTTCAATACCTCTTTCATATCCTTAATTCCAAAACAAGATAATGCTATGACACCAGACAGATTCAGACCAATAGCATTATGCAATGTGGTGTATAAAATCATTTCTAAAATAATTGCCAACAGGCTTAAACCCCTTCTCCCAACTCTCGTATTTGAGGGACAAACTAGGTTTGTGGAAGGCAGACAAATCTCAACAATATCATTCAAGCACACGAGGTGGTTCACTCACTTATAAGTAATAGGCAAGATTATGCAACTTGACCTAGAAAAGGCTTATGATAAGATAAGTTGGGCTTACATAAGGAGAGTTCTTATAGCATATGGATTTGACCATAACTGGGTAAGATGGGTGATATCCCTTGTAACTACCTCTAGTTTTTCAATCCTGGTAAATGGTTCACCATCCAAGCCCTTTAATCCAACGAGAGGTCTCAGACAAGGAGATCCTCTCTCACCCTTCCTCTGTATTCTCATGATGGAAGGGCTAGGCAAAGCTATCAAATCTGCCAAAGCAGAAGGAAAAATACAGGGTCTCAAACTCACCATGAACAAAGATGCTTTGACCCATCAACAATTTGTGGATGATACTATGCTACAGGGTACACCCACGGTCAGGGAAGCTCTAGCCTACAAACAAATCTTGAAATACTTTGCAATGGTTGCAAGAACATAGGTAAGCCTTACCAAAACAAAGATTTTCTTTTTTAATACTGACAATGCTATTTAGAGAAATATATCTAGAATTCTAGGCTTTCAAAGAGATATGCTACCCTCCAAATATCTGGGAGTACTGCTAACTGACAAACCTCTGAGCAAGATGGTTTGGGAGCCTGTGATTAATAAGCTATAGGACAAAATATGGAAATGGACAAGTAGGTCTTTGAACTTAGTAGGACGACTAGTGCTCACAAAAGTTGTCCTACAAACTGTCCCCATCTTTATGTTTTCATCCATTCCAGTGCCTAAAGGAGTCATGCAACTATGCAGAAATATCCAAAGAGATTTTCTTTGGGGCAAAGGGGAAGAGAAAAAAAAATGGGCCTTGGTAGCCTGGGAAAAAAATATGTAAACCTAAGTCACATGGAGGTTTGGGACTGGATGATCCTAAAGTGCTAAACAAAGTTTTGGGGGCAAAACTATGGTGGAGATGGCTAAAAGATTCAACTTCCCCTTGGGCCCAAATTTAGAAACAACTTTATGCAAACAAATGGCAAGACAGGGATCACATTAGAATGTCTGGGATCATCAAAGGCTCCCACATTTGGAACAAAGCTTGGGTGAATAGAGACATTGTTCAGAAACACAGTTTATGGGAAATTAGAAATGGAAACCTTGCATGGTTTTGGGAGGATAAGTGGCAACAAGAACCCAAATTGTTAAGAGAAGAATTTGCAAATCTCAATAATGACACTGACAACAAAAGGTTATTAGAGTAAATGACTTCTGGAATAAGGAAAAAAGCAAGGGAAAATGGAGGATATGGAAGAACATGGAATACAGTGATGACTCCTCCTTGAAGGCATAGGCAGAAGCTCTAACAACGACCCTGGAACATAGAAAGATTCTGATATTAGCAGATTCAGACCAGCTGAGATGAGGCAATAACAATGAAGGCAACTTTAACCTCAAAGAGGCTAAGTGCATAACCCTTGGGCTTAACTTTCCAAACCCTGATTGGGTATGGAAGGACCTATGGCAGAACCAAAGTTGGATGAAGATCAAACTATTCATGTGGTTAGTACAACATAAAAAAATGTAACCTGGGAAAACCTTAGGAAAAGAGGGGTAGCTAGTCCATCTAAATGCCAACTATGTGAATTACAAGAAGAAACTATGGATCACCTTCTCAACCTCTGCCCATTCACATCCACATTGTGGAATTGGATTGCCTCAATACTTAGACAAATAGATAGAGACATGGGGAGCATTATCAGCACCTTAAAGAAGTGGACGAAAAATTTCTCTGATAATGGTCAACAAAGCTTGGGCTTTAGCTCCAAGCTTTCTAATATGGGATGTTTGGAAAGAACACAACAATAGAATATTCAAAAACAGGAAAGGTTCTTCCTAGAGCATCATGGAATAGATTTTAAGATAGCTCAATGAGGCGGTAGGAATCCTCATTGAAAACCCCCCTGAGAACCAACCTAAAGATACTGATGTGCAGATACTAATTCAGTTGGGTATGCAGGGGCTCACCCCAAAGGGCAAAAACAAAAATGCAAATCATATAATTGTTGATAAGGATATCTGGCAACCTCCCCCTCAAGGTTTTCTGAAATGTAATATTGATGGGGCCTCAAAAGGAAACCCAGGCATGGCTGGTTATGGAGGAGTGATAAGAGATGAAAAGGGTTCTATTAAAATCATCTTTCATAGTAATTTGGGGAAAGCCACAAACAATATGGCAACGCTCATGGCCCTGGAGCAATGCTTAGAAATCCTGAGGGACTCAAATCTTCATAACATTATAATTGAAGTCAATTCCGAATTGATTATCAATTCGGTCAAGAGAATTTTCTATGGCTCAGCTCTGGAAAAAGTTTCGAGACATTGGAGGGTTCTGCAAGTATATCAAAGGATTCAATCCCACCTGCAGAACATGAGAACCCTGAGTTTCACTCATGTGCACCAAACAACCAACAAATTAGCAGACATCTTAGCTAATGAAGGCGTACTCTATGCTAAAAGCAACAATAAATATAAATGGATAGAGATCCCTCATGGTAGATTGAGGGAAGAGTGTCTCAGACAGGAAAACACGGACCGGGAGCTCTATCAGAGCAAGGGATACTAGCAGGTTGTAGATTTCTGGAAACAGTTGAATGTTAGTCCACATGAAACATCAGTTCAGAGATAGAAACGAAAAGAATGGCCAATCATTAGGCTAGAATATGTGCCCAGAATTCTACAATCCCAAGGTTCTCAGGTGGGTTTCAATTGACAGCGCAAGTATTTACATGAATTTGAATCATATTACAAAACGCCTTTTCATTGGCTATGCAGGGAGCTTGGTTAAAGTGCGAGCAAGTAGGAGAAATAGCAGCAATCTTATCAATTCCGTGTGGCAAATAACAAGATGGTTACCAAGCCAACCAGACTTGAAATCAACTTTAACAGTAGCTTTATCAAGCTTCGGGTCCAAAAGCAGTGTTAAATAACGAGTAAGTTACGCAGACTGGCGGGAATCACATGCATCTGGTGGATTTCGGGCGGATTACATGTGCGAGGCTTATCAGCCAAAACAGACCCGAAATTTTTATAGAGAGGTCTCTAAAGGCTTATCGAGTCCGATTCAAGAGTTAAAGGGTGTGATTTTTAGCGGCCCGATATTGTGAATGACCATTAGATCTCTGATGATAGATCGAACAGTTTGGGCGTTCGATTATCTTTTGTGGTTTCGATGTCATGTTTTTGTGGGCCCTGGGCCCAGATAGTGGGCCTTAGGCTCGGTTTCCTAGGCCCTAGGTGGCCCACATCTCATTTGTACATTTTGTAATATGGTTGTATTTTCAATTTGAATAGAAGGCCCAATGCTTAATTCAACAAAAAAAAAAGAAGAATAACATCTATTGACATAAAAAAAAAATGCCAATGATATATTTTTTAAAGTTTATTTTTATGTTAAAAAAAATATTACGAAAAATGTTTTAAAATGTATATAGTTTTGTTTAATTAAAATGGCAAGAAAGTTGGTAGTGTTGTAAATGTTTTCAAATTTAGATGTAATATGAGTATAAGATGGACAATCTAAGATAAAGTGATTTTCATTTTCAATCCTCTTTGGGTTTTTAGAATTGACCAACAAAATTCTCTATTTAGCTCATAAGAATTTGTTCTTGTTTTTACAATATTTATTTTATTTTTTACACTAGGTAAGACAAAGAGATTGCCCATTTTGAAGATTTGGGTTGATCTCCTCCTTATAATTTCTTAATTTCCCTTTTTCTCTCACTCCTTATGGCTCCACATTTTCTCTATAAAATTTGAGGTATATACAAAATGATTTCTTACTTTATTCCCCAATATCTAGCCAAGACCGAGAATGTTGCTTGACTGGAAGTTGGTTTTGGCTAGAGATTGAAGCAATTTTAGGAAGCCAAACTTCACATCCATATAATATAATATGAGTAACTAGACTCTCAAACCATAATTTTTTTTAATCCCATACCTAAATATTTGTTGATTTATAACTTTTTTTCAAGTCTATAACAACCTTTCCACCCTCCATTAATCTTTTCTTTGAATGCTATAATTCTAGGTGAGCTTGTGATGGATATTGATTCCATGATATTTGTAACAAGACACTTGCTCCAAATTATTGTTGTCATAAACACAAATATCACATATAATCATTTTAGATTTAATTATCATGATTTTAGTTTTGTCAATTTCACAGATTTTGGAACAGAAATTTTGAAGAATACAAACATAATTTTTTTTTACTATTCTAGTTAAATTACATCAACATTATCTATTTTTTTTAAACACTCTTCTAACTTCTCAAAATACTAGCCGCAACCACATTTACTAATGTGGTTGATATATGTCGATTGGCGTCATTACACAAATTAGCATATAAAAGTTGGAAAATGTCGTTCACTGACGTATATCAACCACATTAGTAAATGTGTTTGTGCTAGTTGACAACTGACGTGTGTGGGGTGGATTCATTGAGGTTGATCATGGTTGACAATTACCTTAATCTTACATTAATGGTTGAAGTGTGTTGATGAGGTTGACCATTATTCACCATATTCAGCCATAGAGATCTTGATTAACCATCATGGTTGACCATATTCAACCATAATGACCTTGGTGGGCCATGGTTCACCATTAGGAGTAGGTAGAGCATGGAATGTTCTAGGTTGACTTTGGTTGACCAGAGATGACCATGATTAACTATAGCTAACTAAGATTGTGTATGGTTGAATATGGGTGTTAATGAGTAGTAATGTTGGACCAAGTATGACCATGATTGAGTTTGTTTAACCACATTTGAACCTAATTAACATAGTCAAACATGGTTGAATAAGATCAACATATAATTGACTATAAATATATATGATTTATTAACCTTTATTATATTCACACATTTATTATATATGAATATCCTTTATTATATTCACACATTTATTATATATGAATATGAGTGTGGTGAACAAATTTTTTGAAAAATTGAAATTAGATTAACCTAATCTCTCTCTTCTTTTAAAGCACTCTTCTAACTTCTCAAAATATAACTAACAGACCATTGGATAAGTTTTTGAAATCTTGTGTGTTTAATGGATTGTTCACGAGATTCAAAAGTCATTCGAAAATATTACCTGCCCACCATGACTTGAAAACAAAAATAGCTCTGCTCCTGTATTGGCATAGCCAAACACATGGTGTTGACTTGACTTGCTTTATATATACTTTCTGGATTTTACAATATTCCTGCGGAGAAAAAGAAATGGTGTGGAAGTTTCAGCCATTGTTCTCTGATACTCAAGTTCCTCAAGTCCATATACCCGAGTCATTGGATGGCACAATATGGTATAAAGAATCGACTCGCAACAATGCAAAGACTGATTTGAACAATCCAACCTCACCTCCACATTACCATTCTTACCTCCACACATACCTCAATCCACTTCAGTTTCGAAATCTGCCATCGATATACATTAAACAGATATGATATTCATTGATGTATATTTTTCATTCTTAGAAGACAGAGATGTTTCAGTTATAGATGTAATATTCATGGATGAAAATTCTTCATTCCTGGAAGACATAGATGCAGATGTTTCAGTTGCAGTGGAGAAGATATTGAAGGGCAAAGGAGGGTTGGGCATATCATCTCCATTTCCTTCTAATATTTGAACAATCCTGCTCATAGAAGGACGATCTGTGGATTTATATTGAATACACCACAATCCAACTTTTGTGAGTTTCCTCGCCTTCTCTTCATCCCCTGCTTCTGCTTCAATTTCTCCCTGTCCCCCTGCTCCTCTCAATATCCTCCCTAACTTCCCAGTCTCAAGCAACTTGAAAGCCCACTCGGGGAAATAAAACTGACTCGAACAGCTGGCTTTCCAATTGATATTCTTTCTCCCACCAACCATCTCCAGCAAAACCATTCCAAAACTATAGACATCTGATTTATCTGTAACAGGGTCCAGAGCACTGTCACACACCTCTGGCGCAACATATCCCGGCGTCCCTCTCCCGGTTGTCATTGAGATATGGTCGTCTTCCTTCCCAGAGAGTTTTGCGAGACCAAAATCACAAACTTTTGGTGTGAAGTCTGTGTCCAGCAATATGTTGTGAGGTTTGATGTCGAAGTGTATGATGCGCTTCTCGCAACCTTGGTGCAAATATGCAATTCCATGAGCCGTACCCAAAGCAATTGAATACAGTTGTTCCCACTTTAGCATTCGCCCCTTCTCTTTGCCAGTAAATATAATCTTCTCCAGAGACCCATTAGCCATGAATTCATATACCAGTGCGCTTAT
This sequence comes from Pinus taeda, assembly GCA_000404065.3. Taxonomy (NCBI): domain Eukaryota; kingdom Viridiplantae; phylum Streptophyta; class Pinopsida; order Pinales; family Pinaceae; genus Pinus; species Pinus taeda. The sequence goes on from APFE031204672.1 coordinate 412,035, forward strand.
GGGGCTTTCAAAACAAAAACCCAACAGACGAACCAAATTAACATGATGGACCCGTCCAATGGTGGCCACTTCGTTCATGAATTGGGCCTCGCTGTGCCTCTGTCTATCAAGAACCTTCACGGCCACCAGGGTACCGTTCCGAAACATTCCTTTATAGACGACCCCAAAACCTCCTTCTCCCAACTTTTCTGTGAAGTTATTCGTCATCTTCTTGAGTTGATCGTGTGAATATCTTGTTGGCATTTCATAAGCATAGTCCCTTAAGAATTTCTCCACCTTTGAATCAGAGGTACCAGTGGGTTGTGTTCTCCTCTTTTTAGCATAAAACACTAAGCAGATCACCGCTATTGCTGCCAAGGCAGCACCTCCAACCGACAAACCTGTCAAAGAATAAAGATATTGATATTTTTGTAACACCCAACAATATAATAAATAAAAGCTGCTAAATTTAATTTGATTGTAAATTTGGAAAATGGTCCATAAATTACCTATAATAGTTGACTTGTTTCCTCTCCCTGTAAAATAGCCATAACAAATATCATGAGTAATTGCAAGATCCACATACACATCATTTGTATTAATGTTTGGCGGGTTGAATTTAATTGGATAGTTTATTTAATGAATATTTTAGAATTGGAAAAAAAAATAAAAAAAAATTTGTTAATTTTGTTGATTTCATCATATTTCAGAAATCTAGATAAAAATGGTTAAATTTGAAGAATTTACTCATTAAACACCAATAATTATTTTAAAATCTGCACGTCACTCACTGATTATTACTAATTTCATTTGATAATTAACTTAAAAATTTACTCATATATAAAAGTAATTCCAAATAAAATTGAAGAAACAAAAGAAATTAATGATCATGCTTCATGAGACTCCAAGATAAATATCGCACTATGTGTCACCCATAATACTACTAATTATTTAACATAATACTTTAAGATAAACAATAGAATGCCCCAGTGGTGTTGGACTTTAAGATAAGTATAAACTCACCACTAGTGCATCTTTGGATTTATTGGAAAAGGATTCTCTCCATATTCACTCACACCATGCAATCCTACATTGTCCACACTTAGCCTAAAACATAAGCATTGAAGCCTAAAGCTTAAAAGATGCCTAAAGGTTAAAGTTTGAGACTCATATGACATGTCCACACCTATAAGCCATTGGTACTCTATATTAAACACTAACTAACGTTTATTGTTTATATGGGTAAAATAGCAATTTTCCATTTGATTTTGAGAGTTTTGTGTAATTTGTTTAGTGTTGGCACACTAGTGATAGATCTCAATGTTTATAAAATGGGTCTATTATTAGTTTAATTAGAAAACTAATTTATTTTGTGGTTGGATATGAAAATCTCAAATGTGTGGTTAGCAAAGTTATGATGTGCTCGATACATTCACAGTTGAATCTAAACACAATCGGGTTCGGGTCTTCTAGGTGTTACAAGTCTGTAGGATAGCTTTATTCTTCTTCCTTGTCAGGAGATTATGAATTTCTTCAAAATGCATGCCCTACATATTACTATTACTTGAAATGTTAGAAACCTGCCAAATTCCTATTTACAAGTGGGTTCAAACTTGTTTTATTATTTACATGGGTCTCCTTTAGTCCAAGTCATCAAATTGAAAGCTAAAATGAGCTGTTGCTATTCAAAATACATTATAGTTAATGGGTTTGACCAAACTACTTAAAAATTTTCAAAAATGGTTTAACATCATTTGTAAAATCTTTAAAATTACATAAATAATTACTATACATAATTGTACCAAATGATTAAATAATTAACTAATTTGGAAGTAGAAATGAACATGGTTCAATATGTTTAATCTCTCTAAAATAACATAAAACATAAACATTTATAATACATAAACATTTATAATATTATTTGATGAAAGCATAATTTGTAATGAAACTAAAATTAACAAAAACTTATTCACATCAAACAATTAACAAAAATATTTATTTTGATTTAAACAATTAAAAAAAATCAAATCTTAAATTAAAAAAAAAAAACAACAACAACAACCACAACAGTTTTAAAAGAAAATTAAAATAAAATAAAATAAAAGAAAATTGGTCATCAAAAATTTCCTTGATAAATAAGAGTACCTATCAAATTTATACCATGAATGATGTATCCCTCATCAAAAAGTACCTATCAAATTTATACCATGAATGATGCTTCTCATCAAATTTATGCCCTGAATAGCACATCCCTTGAAGATATACTATATACTGATTAGCAATATCAACAGTGACATGGGGTTTAAATACAGTGATATGGGGTTTAACGGTAAGTTTCTCTGGGTAAAGCCCACGAGATGGAAGTTCAAATCTCATTGAGTATATGGCCTGTTGTGTCTTGGCTAGAAGAGTAGGAGACCCCGAGCGTACTCTGCTTTTGTTGAGGCATAAGTTAATTGCTAAGCTCTGCTCTTGTTGAGGCATAAGTTAATTGCTATGGTGTGCGGCTTGCAGGCTGTTGCACCTAGCCTAGGTTTATAGTGGCAGCCAATTAGATTTGATCCTGGGCCTGTTCAGAATAACGCTCTTGTTGAAACATAAGTTAATTGCTATGGTGTGCGGCTTGCAGGCTGTTGCACCTAGCCTAGGTTCATAGTGGCAGCCAATTAGATTTGATCCTGGACCTGTTCAGAATAACTCTCACCCATTAAAAAAATTAATTAATTATATATATATCTGTTTCTTACGCTTCAAAATAATAAGTTTTGCATGACATGTGTGCTCCCGGGGAACCTCAATGTAATGTCTATGTAACGAGATAAACTCCTAGATTCCTCACAAAAGCATGAAAGTGTTTCTAAAAGACAAAAGTTTTGCAGAAAGTAAAAATAGAGCATACCATGGCTGGGGCATTTGTCAGTATATGGTCTATCCCTGCAATAGCAGACGAATGGCGAAGCCGCAGTTGAATCGGAAATGTTGTAACCGCATATCCCTCCACTTGCTTCACATGATGTGCAACTTTCATCTCTGACTGTATCATTGGAAACCCATTCCATTCTTGCCGTCTCAACAGGGGCTTGTTGCAGAACACATCCAGGAACAGAGTAATTAAACAAAGATAAAGAATAATAGACGCTAGCATTACATTGTTTGATCTGCCCGGCTTGTGTATTCTTTATAGGTTTACTACACTTGAATACGTTTAAAGTCCAGTTGGTCGTACTTCTAGTTCTGAACCAGGGGTTTGCATCGTCCAAACCTATGTTGATGGAATCCCCTAAAAACTTGCAGCTTTCGTCCATGAAAATAACCAAGGTGTTGGCATTATCGTAGATGCTTACTATTGTGTAGTTCCGGCCATCAATCTGGATTACTGGACTTGAGCTCTGCACGCAATCGACCTGAAAGGTACCCGGAAGACCGCATCCACGGTTTCCCACACCGAAAGGATACGTGATATTCATTGTCCCACATGCACTACCTGTGTTTTGGCAGTACTCATATTGCGCATCAAAGCATACCGAGCAGGGGAGGAAGGAGGCACATATCACTGTGAGAATGAGGATGAGGAGATGGGAAGGCATTATGGGAAGAAAGGCGAGGGACATGGGAGGGCAGGCTTCGGCCTTGGGAAGCAGAATATGAAGTTCCCGAGCTTAACAAGAATGGGGAATAATGACGAGGAGGCAGGCCTGGATTAGTGGTTTAATGGCATGGATTCTCTAAGGTCAAGCAAATGAAGGATGGCAGGTGTAAAGGCATGCATTCTATGGTCAACAAAGGATGGCGGGTGTCATATGAGCACCCTCCTTGGGTCTTTGACTTTAAGCAGAGAAGATACCAACTTTATCCTTAAAAATCTATTTTGTTCCCCTTTCTTCCCATTTGTTCCCCTTTCTTCCCTCTGGTTAACAAATTCAAATGCACTGTTTTTGGTGTTTGGTCAGGATTTTCTTTCCCCTTGTTAACAAATTCAAATGCACTGTTTTTGGTGTTTGGTCAATCCCTCTTGTTAACAAATTCAAATGCACTGTTTTTGGTGTTTGGTCAGGATTTTGCTATTAGATATGAATTTTAAATGTATTAAATATGAATTTTAAATGTATAAATAAATTTAATAGGTTGATTTTTGTTTAAGGAATTTAGATGGTGTAGATTTGTAAGTGAACAAATCTATCTTTAGAAAGATGGTGTAGATTTGTAAGTGAACAAATCTATCTTTATGAAATTTCTAGTTAAATAATAAAAAAAAACATTTTTAAGGAAAAGTCAAAACATTCAATAAATCTTTATCAAATATTCAACAAATCTTTATCAAACTTCTATCAAACTTCTAGTTCAATAATGAAAAATATATATTTGAGAAAAAGTCAAAATATACATATTTTTAGAAAAAGTCAGAACATAAAATATTTAACTAATTATTTTTAGTTTTTTTTAATAATTTACACTTATTTATTTTAAGTTGTTAGATTGAAAATTTTTGTGATCCATAATTTAGAAAACAGTCTTTAGGATTATCACATTGTAAGGATTGGGTAGACATTTAGAATCAACTAATATGGTTCATTTTAAGTTTTTGTAATAATT
>APFE031204685.1:0-30098 GCA_000404065.3 Pinus taeda
CTAGTTCCTGGATATGAGTTCGGATGGAAACAGGAGGGTTGTCAGTGGCCATAAGTGAGAGAAGATAATCCAATTCACTTTGAAGAGGATTTATGTTTTCATAGATAGTTTTTTTTTTCTTGCAAGGTTTCACCACCCAATGGAGAGACTGCAGTTTGTCAATAAAATGATATGCGGGAGAGGAACCAGTAATGCTCTCATAGTTCCAGGATTCCCAGACCTAGAGTATTGAATTCTAGATCTCCTAGCCAAATTTTGTTAAATTTGAAAGGCATTTGAGGATGCACTAGCAGCTTCTTCCAGGCCAGAGTAACATGCCTATGATCAGATAAGAATTTATTGATGATGTTTGTCTGTACCTCCCCCAGAGGGTTAATCAAATGTTCATGGATGAAGAAATGATCCAATCTCTTGGTGACAAACACCGCACCTTCTCGCCCATTATCCCAACTAGGAGCCATAACCTCCAGGCAGATGTCTACACAATTGTGTGTTAGGAGGGCGTCCCTAAACATTCCCGCCAGTGGATCAAGTCTTTTGGTTCGGCCCCAAGTTTCCTCCAAGGTGATAGAACAGTTTAGATCTCCCGTGATGATGAGGGAGGTAAGTTCCATAATCCCAGAGGAGAAAAGACGATCCCCAAAAGTTGCCCATAGTTACCAAATACGTCCAGGATAAAGAATACTGAAATTCGATAAATTGATTTGTAGATAAGAATTGTTTTTGTTTAGAATGGTAAGTGAATTGTTTTATAATAATTGGTAGTTTGTGTGTCTGGAATGGTAAGTGAATTGTTAGAAACTAGTTGCAAAACGTTAAATGAATTGTCAGAAACTAATTGTGAATGGAAATTTCAGGTTTTAAATATCAAAGTTTCTTTCACAGTTTTAAAAAATTATTATAACAAGAAACTAAAAATTTGAACTTAAATTTTGAAGTTTAATAAAAAATTAATTAAGTTTAATCAAATTTTATAAAAATAATTGATTTAAATATGTTTATATCTAGGATGAATTTATATGAAGAGAGAGAGTTTTTAATATTTAGTTTTTAAAATATGTATTAATTAAAAGGAATAAATAATAATTTGAAATTTGAAATTAAAAAGGGATCTAGTTTTGAAATACAAAAGATTATAATAAGATATGAATTTCTGGTGGTATATAATTTTGAGTTTTAAAAAACAAAAAGATTTAAGAAATACACATATTTTTGTGTTAATAAATAATAATTGAAAAAAAAATTAATTTAAATTTTAAACTGAATAAAAGATATGAGTAAAAGACATTTTTTGTTAAAAAATAAAATTATATATTATATATATAATATACATATATATATAGATATATATATATAAATATATATATTATATATATATATAATTAATATTATTATATATTATATATATATATATAAAGATGTATATTAGATACTAATGTGAAGAATTGAAAATTTCTTATACAAATTTATACGCGTATAGTATAATATACAATTCAAATCCGAATGAAAATCCAAATTCGAAATTGATAATTATCCCATTCTCACAAGCACTCACCTAGAATGATATCCGAAACCCTTGGGCCAGGGGTCGTGTCACACCCCTACACCTGCGGTAGTCTTTCAACCGCTTATAGCGAGGTGCGGCACTACCAATTGTTTTATTTAAACCAATACTTATGATTGTAGACTACGCCTAACATTCCATACTTAGTTTTATTTCTGTTACCAAGTATTCTTAATGTTCCTTTATACAAGTGAAAGCCCATAACATTCACATAAACATCATTATACAAGAGAAATGCACAACAGTATAAAGGGAGGGGCAACTCCCTGCAATATGAGTCTGCCCGAATCAATATATATAATCTTCTCTAACAAGTACAAGTTAAATATTGGGAAACCCCAAATTTACACTTAGCCAATTTTCCAACTTCGGCAAACTCGGTTGCCCAGCTTGTCGACACCTCTGCACGGTGGCCGCACGACTCACGAACCCTTCGTTCACCTTGTCGCACGATTTTGTTGTTTGCCCAACTTGGCCATGCCTCGTCGTAACCAAGTCACCACACATGGACGCCTCCACATGAGTCACACCTTTGTTCACAATCTCAACACTTCACCGTTTCCACTGTTTCGTCGTGCACGGTGCACCCTACCTGGGTCACCCGTCCACATGATTCTTCGTTTCAACGTGCATGGCGTGCCCTCACCCGGCCGCCCGTCCCCACGTCCACCCGTTCAACTTCACCCGAGCCGCGACACGAATTCCCTCGGGTTGCCACACAACTTCACCTGGTTCGTTCGAACGACCTCACCTGGGTCGCCACACGACTTCACCCGGGTCACCCAAATGACCTCACCGCGGTCACCACACGACTTTTCCCGGGTCGCCCGAATGACCTCACCCAGCTCGCCTGAACGACTTCACCCGGGTCGCCTGACGACCTCACCTGGCTCACTTGAACGACCTCGTCTGGTTCTGCCTGAACGACCTCGCCCAAGTTTTGCCTGAACGAATTTTCTGAACGACTTTCATGAACGACTTTTCTGAACGAATTTCTTAAACGACTTTCTCGAACGAATTTCTCGAATGAATTTTCCAAACAAGTTTTCCACTCAAGTTCTGCTCGTCGTGTGTGCTCATCCACGCACTACAAAACTCCTTGTTCGAACTCGTATTGATCGAATGACGGTCGTTTGCTTCCAAACGCCCTGCAATATATACGGGCGGGTGGCGGGTTGTGTCACTCGGCTGACCCACACCAAACGCCTAAGCCAACTTGTTTACAATGTGTTGCCTTGCCTAAGAGGATGGTTGGCCCTCCCAACTCATGGGACCGCCTCCTGAACTCACCCAACACCTTATAAACTCACCCAAAGTTTGTTTTGTTTCATATTTCGCACGACGAAGTCACCCTGCCTATCGCATGGACCGCAGGTCATAACATCCTCCCCCAAAGGAATTCATTGTCGTCCTCAACAATATCTCATCCCAGCAACCATTTGTCACCAAGATCACCATACCAAGGTATACACCCCATCGGTATGTCATACATCGTAAATCATCTCAATCCATGATCATCAACCAACCTGTCACAATATCCACATGCTACTCCCCATTGTGGAAGGCTGACCCCTCCATCTCAAGCTACATGCTTCCTGCAACATATCGTGTCGACCTCATCATGTATTGTCCTCATGTGAACTGCTACCATGATACTCCAACAAATGCTAACACATCTCTGCACACTGTCGACCCCCATGTTTGAACTAGTTGGGTGATCAGTCCAACTGTCACGCTCAAACCATGAAAATGCACATCCTCATGTCATCATCAGTGGTTTCTTTGAACATCCCGTCACATCCTCAACTCGATCAAGAATCCATCTCCATACAAATGTAAGCCATGCTTAGGTCCATGAAGTAGTGCTCATCCCATCTGCAACATGATGTCCATGATGTCTGGTACTAATGTGCCACATCCACCCCAACATCATCATCCATCTACAAAACATCCATCTCCTCAAAGTGAAGAGATCATCTCATGAAACTCCGACTCTCGATGTGCCACATCCAGGTCCGTGAAGCAAACTCCATCATATCTGCAATGTGCCATCCCTCAAGTCTGCTATAGAAACAAGTATACACCTGTCTCATCTATCCATGTGCTACCTATGATCATAGATCAATCACCTCCCATGTGTCAAAAGTGGTTGAGTCTCGGCTCAACCCATGCCCAAGTGTTGCCACCAAGGCATCATCATCATTGTAACTCCATCACTCTAAAGTGTCTCATATCGATCCTTCACATCAAGTCACTATTTCAAGTCATTCCCATACATGTACTTGAAAGTATGCATCCCATCCTGCATCAAAGTCTCTGGCCTTAGCTCCTCAATGCATCACATCCTCTAAGTCCATTATATATGAAGTCCCCCAAAAGTCACAACCTCATGTCATCATGAGCTCCATGAGTCATCTCCAACCAACATCTCAGCAAGCATACAAGTCTCGGCCCAAAGGTCTCTACAAGATGCCTCAATTGTCCATGTAGTACGAATTCTCCATAGTCTACTCACAACTTCATCCAAGTCCATGGCCTTGTTGTACAAGAGTGCACAACCTCTCCATTGGTTCATAAGTAAAACATTTCCATGTCACATCAGCAAATCTACCTATACAACATCCCTGCCTTCGCACTCCTCATTGGATGCCCATAAGTGACACCTCTACAAGTGCTCCTGCATAATGTCCCTGCATAGACTGCCATGCTCCATGTCTCCAAACTGATGTCCATGACTAAGTTTCCCATGTAGCCCAACCAAGTAGACTCATGACAACAATCGGTCATCCTCATCCAAGTCTGCAATCTTCGGTCTAGTGAACTTGGTCACCCAACCATATCATCATCACATGAATCTCTCCATCATAGCTTGCCCACTAAAGGTTCCACCAAGACTTGCTCTTGGTCTCGGCCATGAGAAGTCCACCCAAGCATCATCATACCCAAGTGTGTGCCCTCCAATCTATCCATTAGTCATGCCGGGAATTTAGCCAATTCTTCATGTGGCTAAAGCATGACCCAATCCTCCACAACGATCATCATGTTCCTCCCTTGTCACGGGCCTTTATACTTTCTACCATAAGGTCACAAACAACCCCAAAAAGTCCTGCAACAGTCAACAATCCTTGCTTCTCCATACAAGGTCTCATCATAGTCATCCATGGTAAGATCCTCCCTAGCACCGGCAAATTGACTTTGCCCTTCCTTGCATACAGTCCCTCTACCAAATGCTCAAGTGAAATACAAGTATCAATACTTAATTCATCATCATCATGAGGCTCCTCCATGTGAGTATCCTCATCCACCCATGTCTGCAAACTGCACGATCCTGGTCCAACTTGATTAATCTCAAGTTCATCCTCCATCATTGTCACATCTGCAACATCCGCAATCATCATGGCTTCCTCTTCCTTGTCAACACAATCTGCAACTTCATCTTGCGCCATTGTCCAACCAAGTTGAAGAAGTTCATCTTCAACATTATTTTCCAAGGCTTCAAGTTCCTTTCGAATCCGGGGGTTCTCTTCTTTCATACGCTTCAACTTGTATAAGGTAAGCAAGAGCTTCCCTTCACATTCTTCCAAACCTACCATGCCTTATCGTTCAACTTGGTCCAAGCACGAAGCTTCACCTCTGCTAAACCTATTTCACCATTCACCTAAATCACCCTGATATTCCACCTGTCACCTGCAAAACTTGAACTTCCTTTCGAGTCTTCAGTCTTCGTAGAATCAGCTCCTTGATTTAGTCCACCAAGTTTCCTACAAAACTTGGACCAGCTCTGATACCAACTATCACGATAGTGCAGTGGGATCAGCACTTCATCGTCAACCCAGTCATCAACCTGCTCTGATACCACCTGTCACGCCCCTACACCTGCAGTAGTCTTTCAACCGCTTATAGCGAGGTGTGGCACTACCAATAGTTTTCTTTTCACCAATACTTACAATTGTAGACTACGCCTAACATTCGATACTTAGTTTTATTTCTGTTACCAAGTATTATTAATGTTCCTTTATACAAGTGAAAGCCCATAACATTCACATAAACAACATTATACAAGAGAAATGCACAACAATATAAAGGGAGGCGCAACTCCCTACAATATGAGTCTGCCCAAATCAATATATATAATCTTCTTTTACAAGTACAAGTTAAATCATGGGAAACCCCAAATTTACACTTAGCCAATTTTCCAACTTCGGCAAACTCGGTTTCCCAGCTCGTTGGCACCTCTAGACAGTTGCCACATGACTCACCAACCCTCCGTTCACCTTGTCGCACGATCATGTTGTTTTCCCAACTTGGGCGCGCCTTGTTGTAACCAAGTCGCCACACACGGACGCCTCCGCACAAGTCACACCTCCGTTCACAGTCTCAACACTTCACTGTTTCCACTGTTTCGTCGTGCACGGCGCGCCCTACCCAGGACGCCCATCCGCATGATTCTTCATTTCGGCGTGCACGACACACCCTCACCTGGCCGCCCGTCCACACGTCCACCCATTCAACCAACTCATTCACCCGTTCAACTTCACCCGAGTCACCACATGACTTCACCTGGGTCGCCACACAACTTCATCTGGTTCGCCCAAACGACCTCACCAGGGTTGCCACACGACTTCACCCAGGTCGCTTGAACGACCTCACCTAGGTCGCCACACGACTTCGCCCGGGTCGCCCAAATGACCTCACCCAGCTTGCCTGAACGACTTCACCCGGCTCGCCCGACAACCTCACCAGGCTCGCCTGAACGACCTCACCCGATTCTGCCTGACGACCTTGCCCGAGTTCTACCTGAACAACTTTTCTGAATGACTTTCCTAAATGACTTTTTTGAATAACTTTCTTGAACGACTTTCTCGAACGACTTTTCCGAACGACTTTTCCACCCGAGTTTCGCCCGCCATGCAGGCTCATCCATGCACTGCAGAAATCCTTGTTCAAACTCGTATTGATCGAATGATGGTCGCTTTCCTCCAAACACCCTCCAATATATACGGGCGGGTGGCGGGTTGTGTCACCCAGCCGACCCACACCAAACGCCCAAGCCGACTCGTTTACAATGTGTTGCCTCGCCCAAGAGGATGGTCAGCCCACCCAACTCATGGGACCGCCTCCTCAACTCGCCCAACACCTTATAAACTCACCCAAGATTTGTTTCGTTTCATATTTCGCATCTCAGGTCCTAACAGGTCTACTGCAGCGATAGTAATGGTTTGCCTTTGATTCAGAGAACTGGGATCTAGAGAAGAGGGCGCTACACTTGATCAAGGATGACGTCATTGGCTCTACACTTTTAGTCCATGTCAATAATATCAACGACCGTTCCCGTTTATATTGACGACATATTGTTCAATTGCACACACGTCAGCATGGGATATAATAAGGGCAAATTGCGATAAACTACCACAGTAAGCTATGCAGCGTCAACATTATACCAGAAAGGTACATGGTCCTGTATAAACTGGAATGTGAAGTAATGTGACGGTGCATATATTACTCATGCAAATAGGATGGCTATTAGTCACCATAATATTTCACAAATTTTTAAAAGTTATAAATATTTTTTTGATAAAAACATTTTTTAATTGAAATTATGGATCATCTTAAAGAATAAAACTTGAGATAATGGAAAACATAGTTAACAAGAAAAGCTACATGGCAACAAGTCCCTGCTATGCGCTGGCTTGAAGAAAAGAAACACCACCAGAAAGGTAAAGTAAGTAGGCTAAGATTGTTTCTTATTTGCCATAAGAGATCTCAGACCATTCCCATGTAGGTGACAACAGCATTGACATTGGTAATTTCAAAATGCAATGCAATTCGAAAGGTTGTTTAAGAAGATTTATTAGCTTTAACAAATGCTCTGTTGGAATCTGAGTTTAAATGGGGTTCAAGGGCTGAACCTTATATTAGGTCTCCGAGGGAAAAATTTAGAACTAAGCTCTTATCAAAGGCCACACTCAAATTACTTTTGTTGTTTGCAAGAGTTTCTCCCTTCCAGGATAGAATTGTGCAAGAGGTTTTACTTAGATTTTGGAACCTATATTTGAGCCTTGTTTCACTCAGAAATCTTATGCTTTTAGACCTAGAAGGAATGCTCACACTGTCCTAAGAGTCATTCGAAGCAATTTTGGTGGGTATGTCTGGTTCCTGAAAGGTGATCTAAGTACTATCTTGGATGAAGTCAAGGTTGGGATTGTGATGACTTGCCTTACAAAAGCTATAAGAGATAAGAAAGTAATTGATCTCATTAAATCAGCCCTAAGAACTCCTTAGATGGCTTACCAATAGAGCATGTCTCAAGAGGAGTCTTGTTCCTTGATCATATTATTTGCCAGCGTGTGATATATCCAACTTTGGGTACTCTGCGTTCTATCACTGCCAACTTGGAATGGTGCATTAGTCAATTTTGAGAACTAAAATTTGTCAAGGGTGACAGTGATCTTGATCCCCAGCCATGTTCTCGCATGTATTTTGCAACTCAAGCACACAGTAGCTAGTCCCTGCCTTAAGCGTAGAGAACAGGGATCTAGATCTCCAAGCTTTGTCATAGCATCTACCAATATCACATGAAGGAGAATATTTCATGAAGGTCTGCAGTCCACTACCAATATCTCATGAAGGAGAATATTTCATGAAGGTCTGCAGTCCACCTCAAGCGAGGCTTTGGGTCTGTTGACAGAACTAGCTCGCTCGAATTCTTATTTCTGGCAGGAAACCGAGCATTAGAAGAGGGATCTGTAGAAGGTGATTTGTACAGAGAGCCTCCATGCTAGTGTCTTTGAATGAATAAAGAGGGTCAAAAACTAAAATCCTAAATAAACAAGGCCAAGAATTCCAATTCAGAGCAATTTTGAGCAATCGCCTTCAAGATAGGTGATGCAGAGAAAATGTATGTATTAACAAGATAAAAATCCATCATAGAAAATTAATAAACACTAAAACATTAGATCTTCACATATTTCAGCCTAAATTCCTTTCAGAAACTTAGAAATGTAGAGTTTTGAGACGCTCGGATCTGTGAACTCTATTAACAGTAGACATGATCTATTTAATTGATAAAAGGCAGTGTTTTTGAGCCCTACGCAGACTCTGGCTAAGATAGCAAAACTAATGAAGCACACACCTTGTGATACGAAATAAATATGTAACAGTTAGAGAATCAAACAAACAAACAATCAATTCGAAAAACTATACTTGTATGGGAAAAAATACAAGAAATCCCTACACTGCAAAGAGTCAAGTTGGAACAGCAATGGATCCAAACAGTACAGAATTAGAATAGTACAGGGTCCATAATACAAAAAATCCCTATACTATAAAGAAGTCAACTTGGATAAACGAGTATACAATTAAAATAGTACAGGGTCCATAATAGTTTTCCCAAAGTGAAGCAACGCCCAACTGATAAGGGTATGACAAACTAACAGGTTATAACTTAAGAATATTTAGTTAATATCAATCGCATAATTCTGACCTACGTACTGGATATCTAATTAATGTTCTGTACCATAATTCAGGCCCAGGAACAGAAACACCTATACATGACAGAGTAAGTGCAACAAAGATAAACATACAAATATGGCACTGAACAACAAATTGAAAGAGCTTTAAAGATAAGATACAATATATCTTTAACAGAAAACAACATATTCTAAAATTCACTGTGTCTGTCAATTCAAGAGAGAGGCCTAGATAACATGTTAAAGACGCATATCGTTGAAATTGAAAGTGAATCTACATGCCCTGGAGAACCATGTGAAACATCCATCCGAATAATAATTGTTGGTTTCATTGAAATCTTAGGCATCCTATGTGCAAATTCCATAGATAAAACAGAGTTGAGGCCACCAACCTGAAGAACAGAACAACAGTTCCAGTAATATCAACATACAAAAGCAAGGGGTTGGCCCGAAAAGGCTATACGAATGAAATGTTTATCATTGAATACTGATTAAATACCTTCGCATTTATTTTCAAAGCCACATTTGTTAAATATTGATCATTGACCTTCTTCATATTCATGGGTGCAATACATTGATTAATCACCCCCAAATCAAACAGGAACTTCTTCTTCCAAGGCCTTAAAACAAGGAATAGAATATGAGACGTTACAAATTCGTAAAATATGGTTTAGATTCATAGAAAGTAAAAACTAGAAATTAGAAACGTTCATTAACACGAAAATTACAAAATCACTATAAAGGTCATTGTTCTTCCTCTCTGGTAAGATGCAGAGCAGAAAATGAGGCGGCTTTGGAAGTCTAGACTTCATCTGATTTAACATCCTTTCAACCCTGTCTTGGAACAGAACCTCTCAGAAAAAATTTGTTGTCTAAAATATTGCATTTTCGGATTGCAGAATATGAATGAACCCATGAGATTTGAAACCGTTACTATCAACTTAACAGAGATAAAAGGACAAAAGGATAAAGAACAAAAATTAAAGGAGAAACTCAGCTTTTGCAGAGAGTACGAGACTCTGCCATGTATCCCTAAAATTTCAAAATCAGAGAGGCGGCATGCAAATTAAAAAGCAAAGGAAAAAAAATTTCTTACAATTAGCCATTGTGCTCTCAGCTCGTCCTCAGCACACAAGAGGTGATGAGCTCAGCTGGCTCTTGAATTCTGGATGGATATTTTACTCTTTACTGCACAAAGAGAATTTAATTTGCAATTATAATTCAAGCTAGACGTATGACATGAAACAGGCACAAACAAGAAAGCAATCATAAATAATTCACCCAGGTCACAAGGGAAGCGCTTCCATACACGGACATAAACAATCCAGACAGAGACCAAAACATGACATAGATATATTCAGTGGCACTGCAAAGCAGCAATAGCTAACTTTGACCAGGTCGTTGCACACCAATAAGAGAAGTATAACCTGCAATGACCAAACAGAGTATATTAGTGATGTAATTTAACATTAAAAGGAAACAAAGCTCTTAAAAAACTAAAAATAAAAACACCTCCATGTGGGCCCTCCAATGAGCGCCACATGCCTCACCTCCTTTGCATAGCAGGTAGGGCCTAAACCATGCCACTTAACATTGTATCATGGTCATATGTCAATACAGGAGGCAGAAGGATAATCCAACTGCCCACTGCATGGTGCACCAGTTTCAACTTCATGGCCTTCGCTTTGTCTCATCCAGCTGCCAACACCCCCGGATGAGCAAATAGATACAGGCAAGATGGGCTAAGCTGAACGAACTAGGTTGTGCAGAGGGCCGAGGGAAAGGTTAAGAATCCTAGGGACGCAGAAACAGAAACAACTATCTAGAGGTAGACTCTGTGGTAACCTCTGTACTCCAGAGAGCCATTCAAAGAAACCCCAGAAATGCTGCTTCAGTCACGCGCCTCCAATTTCATGATTGCTTTGTTAATGTATGTACAAACAAACTTATCGCTGATGGACTTCTGGTCTTTCCCCTGTATCCTCTATATATCCTCTGTATATTTAATGCGAAGTTAGGTATTCTAGGAATAAATCAACTGTATCGACTGATGATGTTCTTGGTACTGTATAAGCTTCTCATTGTGCTCCTTCAACAGAACCTACTCCATAACGACTCTGCCTGAGCACAACAATGACAGTGTGTTGGCCAGGTAACTGCTGCTGCCTGTGATTGTGATGTTTGTATTCTTGAGATCCTCGTATCTGAAGGCAAGATTTGAAGGCCGCAGACGCTGAACTGCACTGTGGGGTTTATAGAAATAGCTATCTAGAGGCAGAGGATTTTTTGAAATGCAGACCAGCCCACCGTCTCGTCTCACTGTAACTTGCCTGGGCCATGGCACAAACATGCAAAATAGAAAAAATAGATGTGGGGTGAAATCGCCATGTGGTGTAGCCAAATGCATCCAGCACCCTGCATCTGCGGATGCTTATATGTACCCTGCATCCTGCAACCTGCGGATGCTTATATGTTTCTTTGAGTTAACATATAATGTCCTCTAATAATTATGTTTATATGTTTCTTTGAGTTAACATATAATGTCCTCTAATAATGCTAACATTAGTTTAGGTTGTACTATTAACATTAGTTTAGGTTGTACTATTTACAAGTTATTAGTTATTAGTTTAGGTTGTACTATTTACAAGTTATTAGTTTAGGTTGTACTATTTACAAGTTTGAAAATATCAAGACTAATAAAAATATTTTTATTAATTTATTTTTTTAAGTTTAGGTTAAGTTCAGCTTTGGTCTTTTTAGTCTCAGGTATAAACCAAATAACAAGATAAATTATAGACCAAATAACACGATAAATTGATATGTCTTGAAAAACTTTATTTATAACTAATGAACCCGAACTAAGAACAACTCAAATAATACTATCTTTCTTTTCAATTACTATAGTCCATGCTGGGACGGCTGGGACGACAAGGACTAATAATAAAGTATCGTAATATGTTGGATTTCCGCTATGCTCACTGCATATTCACCTTCTGCTATCGCTTGAGTTTTTCTTTTCCTTTCAACTTCCGCTCTGAAAAAGGCTCTGTACCGGCATCGAATGTCCATGTCCATTGATAAATGGAAAATTGCGGTATGTTTCAAATTCCAGTATTGCGGTGAAATAATTGAATATGAAAATTTTTAGTGTCTCTAAATGGAGGTGGCCATGCTAAATGAGTGTTTAATAAAGCAAAGGGTTTTGAAAATGAAAACTTTTAGTATCTCTTAATGGAGGTGGCCAATGGCCATGATAAATGAGCGCTTAATAAAGAAAAGTGTTTTGAGCTTTTAATGAAGTAAAGGTTCTTGAACATTTAATGATAAACACAAAAAACTTTTCAAAGGCTTATAAAATTATCGACATAAATTTATAAAAAAAAAAGGCAAACAAAATAAAACAAAAAATTATGCCCACGAACTAGGTAATGATATATTTATTTTAAAACTGAACATTTAAAAATATAGAAATGATGTAAAAGTGTCGTATGCAATATATGAACACCAATAAAGTTATCAAATATAGGGCTTAATGAAAACCCTCTCATTCGGAGTTGTTTATTTCTATTTATGTTATACAGTTTAATTAGTTATTGTATATTTATATTCTATAATTTTGTATAATCAATCATTCATATATATTTATATTTATATTTAATTTTATTAATTTATTATTCAAAAGTATAATTAAAAAGATAATTATTTATAATTAATTTTATTAATTTATTATTCCAAAATTAATATTAAAAAGATAATGTCTGAAAATACAAAAATTTTTTAATAAAATATTTTTTAATAATTTTTGAATTATTGAATTATTAAATTTATATTAACATCAACATTAAAATGCCTACGGGGTTTTGAATTGACGGTGACTGGGTGTGCTGTTAAGGCACTCCTTGCGATAGGTCACCGGTTCAAATCCCCCGTGGGTACTTAGGTTAGTCTTAACGTAGAAAAAAAAACATCAACATTAAAATACAAATCAATTTAAAAATATAATTAAAATAATAAAATGAATGACTGTGTCCAAAAACATATTTCACAATTTAATCTGAGGGAGATGTATAACTAGCGATTACACCACATTATGTTGCAAATGAAACGTCTTAAGGAAGATCATAGATGAATAATTATGATGGAATGATTTCGATAATAAAATTCGGATTCGACATTAAACTGCATCTAATTTCCTTGTAAACAGTCTACAAAGACATGTGGTTGCTTTGACTGGTTGTACATGTGAATTCATAACACTTGATATCCTGAATGGGACGAGATCCTTGCCTTTGGCAAAGGCACACTTCAATCAGCTCTCGCTATGGACATTTCTGTATGGGATGGAAGCAATTCAAGGGATGACTTCCTTGGAGGAGTCTGCTTTGATCTCTCGGAGGTTCCAATAGGAGTTCCTCTAGACAGCCCTTTGGCACCTTCATGGTTTAGGTTGGAAGGTGATGGTAGAGTCAAAGGTGATATTATGCTTACAGTTTAGGTGGGAACTGTTAGCCCTGAGGTGCAATGCTGCTATCTTAACAGAAATGTCCCATGTTTTAGCTTCAATGGTCCACATCTCCTCTTGCTCTGCTTTGGCCATAAGCCTTTAAAAACTCGAGACCCTACAATTATTGCAATACAAAGGAAAACACGAGAAAACCCATAGTCGAACCATAAGTCGGACTTCAAAAAATTATACACCCACGCTCATAAATATCGGTGGGTCCGCTCTCGGTTCATCTCCTTTCCGCTGCACTCTCGAGTCTCCGATCTCCGATCAGATCGATCTCTGCCTCCTGACCAACATCCCGACCGTCGATCCATGAACAAATCTGATAAGAAGTCTTCAGCACTCAAAGATGTTCGAACTAGAAAAGTATGGATTCACATTTCAACACTGGAAAGAAAATTTTATAGAAATTCCCATCCATTGTCGGTTCTCCAGCATTCTGGTGTGAAAAAAATGGGAAAAATTGAACTCATTGTTCATTCCATGCTAAAATGGCAAAATTAACGAAGCTCTGTTTTCTAAGTTTTGTTCTCTTATGTAATATTTAATATCTAGATAATGAGTGGAATGAGTTTGCATTTCATTTGTAATGTTTAATTGCCACTGGAAGATGTTATGTATGCATAGCTTGAAAGTGTCTTCTTAGATACATGTTCAAATGCAATTATGCACGGTCTCATTTATCAGTCTAAAAGGGGCAGGGTAGCCAAATTTTACATGTCAAAGTCCTGTGGTTGTTCCAGTCTTTGTTTAAGTCGGGAATCACCAACTTGCTATATCTTCACCAACTTGTTGCTATCATGGATACATACAGGAGGGATTCTTCTAGACCGCAAGATCCTTATAAATAATGAGGTTGTGCGGGCAATCACTGGGTTCTTGGAGGATATCTCTTCTTAATATTTGAAATTTGTATTAAAAGTTATTATTCATTTGCACCACATCATGTTGCAAACACGTAAGGAAGATCATAGATGAATAATTATGATGGAACAATTTCGATAATAAAATTCAGGTTCAACATTAAGCTACATTTAATTTCTTTGTAAACATTCTACAAAGACATGTGGCTGCTTTGACTGGTTGTACATGTGAATATAGAGTCTTCTTGCATTTTCTTGGCTTGTATTTTTGACATGAAGTGTTTATGGTTGGACTATGTTAAATGTATTTACAGTCAGTCACAAGAAAGAACACAATGCACAAAACGGAATTCTCATTCCAAACACTGGACTCAAGATTGGTCTACATAAGAAGAACAGGAAGAGAAAGGTAGAATATGGGCAATTTCTCAGCACATAGTTAAAAATTAGTAACAAATTGTTGTTAAATATTGTCTTCTAGTTCTTCCTCCTCCTTTAATCCAACTTGTTCTGAAGCATGAGCAACATGGTCTTGACCTTGATAGGACTGTCGATGTACTTTTGCATGTTGTGCATTTTTAGCTCCAAGTCTTCGATGGTGGCCTCTTGTCTTAGCTTCTCCATGTAATCATTGATCTCTAATTGGACTTGGTTCTTGGGTTTAGCATCAGTGAGGGAACCAATTGATGCGATCCTGTGCTTTGTCACCATGACATCCAAACTATTATAAAACCGCACATATGAGGCATGTATGTTGTTGATCAATGGAGTGAGCTTCTCATAGTTTTGAATCAACATCCAGACCTTTTCTTTCTCTAACTCTTCATGTTGCTTCATCTTCTTAACTAAATCAAGCGGGGCCATTTGTACTGAATTGTCCACTCTTGTACATTGGTGATGGCATCATGTATGTTCTTGATAGTTTGAACAAACTCTTTGCTCCACTAGTGCAGGCCCTTCACACAAACAACTGCTTTATGAACGACGACAAATCTGTAATAAATATTCTGCAAGCATTGATACTTCAACAAGTATCACTTTCCTCATCTCCCCCAATGCGAAAACTACATTATGATATTGTGCTCGAAGTTGTTTTCCCTCTTTCCTCGCAACTTGCAAGTTCTTTTCCAATTGTTCATTCTTGGTCATCAGGTACTTAACATTTGAGCTTGTTTCTCCTGCATAGGCTAAGATGGATTTTAAAAGGGAAGTAGGATGCTTCCTAGTGGCTAACACTATCACCCTTTCCTTCATGAATGTAGATGATGTGTGATCATCTTAAAAGTGCTTCCTCCATGCCTGTACAATATTCCTGTGCAACTGATCAAATGATAGATTGTATACATCCATGAACAGATCATCATCAAGGATCACAATATCTCCTTTCTCACTTGGTACTGGTTCTAAAAATGGAGGTGGTGGATACTGAGAGATGACCTTTGGTTCTCTCG
Source organism: Pinus taeda (assembly GCA_000404065.3). NCBI lineage: Eukaryota > Viridiplantae > Streptophyta > Pinopsida > Pinales > Pinaceae > Pinus > Pinus taeda. Next base: position 15,855 of record APFE031204685.1, read on the forward strand.
GCATAAGGTCAGTATCTTCATTTTGTGGCTTTTGTTTCATCTCCATGTCTGTCGCTTCAATCAATTTCTCAATTTGCTAAAAAATCTCTCGATACTACATTTGTTCACCTTCTTCCTCAGTTTTTAGTTGTTCTGACTCATAAACTTATATGGGTCATTTTTTCTCTGCCATAGCACTTTGTCCTTTTTCTTCCTCCTGTTTCTACTTCTCTTCTCTTTCTCTCCTCTTCAACTCCATTTATTCCTTCAACTTCTTCTCCATCTCATGCACCTTTAGTTTTTCTTCCTTTAGCCTTTGCTTTTCTCTCTTCCTTCACTCTACTCTCTTTATCTCCTGCTCCCTCTTTTCTTCCACTCCTAAAGCTTCCTTCTCTATGATGGGATCTACCTTCATATTGCAACCTTAATCTCCCTCTAGGTCCTCAGTAACCTTCCTCTTTCCCTTATCCTTCACTAGATTGCTGCCTTTTGTTGTTGTTGTTGTTGCTTCCAAAGAAGTTGTTGTCTATAGAGAAGCCTTCCAAGATGTTGTTATACTGACCGGGTCACGAAGTTTGGAGGTATTGTAATAGTACCTTCAAGGGTCCTCCTCTGGCCAATGACATGCCTCGTGGATTCATGGAAAGTACACTCTTGCATTGTGGTCCTTTAAAATATAGTGGGGATCATACAGATTAAAGTCTTTGGTGTCGAACTCAAAATTCATTATCTCCTTAGCCTCAACATTAACATCTTTCAAGCTCTTAATCTCATATAAACCAATCCGTAAAGGAAGAGCGGGTCATTGCACTTTCTTCTTCCTATGCAGTCCTACTGATAACCCTGTAGAGAGGTGATATGAAACTTCTTGCATGATCATCTTGTCAATGGCATACCTTGGTATAACATGTAGAAGCTTCTCCCCGCTAAACACTCTAATGAAGGTGCCACCTGGTGAGGCATACCAATATGCAATGTTTATTATTGCCTCCATTGCTTCTCAAGACATGCACGGTGGATCCTACTCAAGGATAAGCTTGTACAAGAGGATGATAAAATGGTTAGTTAGCCTTGCCATCACTCTTCAATATATTCAATCTCAAAGAAACTTGCAATAGATGTTGATGACAGACTCTTATCATGTCCATGTCTATCTCATGCCAGGGAATTGTTGTTGGGAATATATTGCATTGAGTAAGTATGCGACATGTAAAACCTTGCTTGCTCATTCTTGGGAAGATTCTGAGCCTTAACCACATCAGTCTTCAACTGATGAGCCAAAAAATCCAACCAGTTGAAAGGCCTCCCATCATTCACCAACTAGTCTAGTAAGACCACCCACCCTTCAGGAAATGTTTTTGTTTTCTCTTGACCATATATTCTGCAGCTAAATATGATCAAGAACTGATAAGCCTTCTTGAGGGACTTTGTCTTGTAAACATGGGTAGGTGTCTATCTAAAATTTGATGGCTCTTTCACCCAGCACGTGACAATGTCTCTAGTGTTCAAATAGCTATGGGTGGTATAGAAGGGTGAGTCCATGTGCTTCACCGGCTCGGGTAAGTGATACATTTGTTTAAAGTTCTCTACCCTGAAGGTGGCAAGCTCTCTTCTATTGGCACTTATCAGTGTCATAGTATGTTCATCTGGGTGTGAGACAATCTAGCTAATGATGTCTACACATGGCAAGGTGGGTACCTGCATGCAACCTTGTATAGACCTGATTGGTGGATGCTAAGATAAACCTACTGATCCTCTTAGTCTTTGTTGAATTTTTCTGCAAAAGTATCTTTGATTTATTTCCTTGTCATTGTTGTTTCCATGTTAGTGTTGTTCCCTTCTTGATGAACAACTAAGTGTCTGCATAAACTGGTAGATCAATTGATATATGCTCAATTGCTTCCCCATTACAGCACCGATGGTTTCCTTTGATGCATCTCCCTTGGATTCCATGTTGACTATAACTACTAGAGATATTCTCAACAACATTTTTACCTATGGGACAAAGAGGGCACTCATGGAATAAAATGTTAGCTTAAAAACCAAAGCAACTTCACGAAAAGATCAAGCAACAAGTTTGACTCATTGTGGGAAAGATTACACAATTTTGGCTGACAGAGTTCACTTGCTGACTGTGGGAACTGTGCATAGCACAGTCCCAACAATCAGTCGAGAAGCTTGATGACTGCAACTATGCAATGCACAGTTCAGTCTGGGCCAAGGCCAAGATCTACTATGCATTGTGCAGTCTTAGTGACCAAGCTAGGAGGGTGGCTCCTGGAACTGCACAATGTGCAGTTGGAGCCAACCCCGAGTAGGATCTGTGTAATTCCAGAAGCCAAGGAAGAGGACCTGAGCTCCCATATCGCGCAGGAGTGTGAGATACAGAAAAGGGGACCCATATCTGCCCATGGGGAGTGTGAAAATCAAGAATATCTGAAGGATGATGTGATGTTGAGTGCAGATCTAACTATGTGTTGAGTGCAAAACAGGGTAACCCATGCAACACTTAGGAAAGGCAACGTAAAACTTGAAAAAACACTTTTAAAATCTAAAACAAGTTAAAATGTCAGTAGTCATTCAAAGAAAGAAGTGAAACAACACTTTCACAAGCTTAACAACAAAAGGCGACAGAAAAAGAAGTAAAAGACAAGAAAAGAAAAACTCTCTTGGAAAAGCAACGATGATCACACCAAAGGCTCCATGATCTACTTGGGAATGCTAGAACTCCAAGATAGAGTGTGAAAATGAGCTCTAGTGCTGTTGATTAAAGATATTTGGTCAAGTTAGGGTTTATGACGTGCATGCCTAAAATCAAGGAAAAAGTGACAATTGGAAATAGTTTCTAAAATAACTCAAGTGCCTCAATCGGGTTGCTAAAAATAGATCCCTATTTTTTAGGGATTTTTTTTCTTTTTCTTTTTCGAGAAAAATGCCATGAATTTCCCCAAAAGATTGCAAAGTTCTCTGAAGGACTAGGAAACTTTTTCGTTCATGCACTGAGGAGTTTTTGAGCACAGTGGGTTTTGCATAATTTTTGGGTAGAGTGGCTCTTAGTTGCCTCTCTTGTGTATGCATTTCCCAGCTCAAGGCTTGCTTCCATCCAATACTGTGCATTTCCTGAGCTCAAGGCTCATTGGCAGTCAGGACTGCCCAATTCCCAAGAGTAAGTCCCTCAAGAATTACGCAGTTCTCTAAGGAAAGCCCGTAACTGTCAAAGAACCAAGTCAAGAGATCGACTTGTGGGTTAGAAAATGAACTAAGTAAGAAAACAAAAGCCATGATGAAAATAACAAGCCTCAGCCAAAGCACAAGTACTTGGATGATTACAATATCAACTTATGTGGTTTAGAAGGGAGGCTCCAAAATGAAGTATCGGCAAAATTTTGGAGGGTGGTTGTAGTTGCTACAACATGTTGATGATATAGTATATTTTTGGTTTATAAGCTTCATGTATCTTCGATATGATGAGGATATGTATTTTTTGTTGCATCTGTGACATATTACTATGTTGATTTTACTTTTGTACCTATGTGGAGATGGTGGTTGCTAGTGGATTTTATGATCTTGTTGCATGATCTTCATTGTTGGGATGGTGATAGGCAAGGCATTGAGTGGCCATGCACTAGCCCATTATATTTCTAGTTCTTCTATTGTTTATGCTACACATTGAGAGAGTATATCATTGCTCATGGGGGCCTTGTACTTGATGCATATTCCATGGATTGTATTATCGTTATTTCTGCTATATGGAGCATATTTTGTTGCTCATTATTGCAATGTATTCATGTTATATCATTGTATTAGAGTATGCGTAGACGAGAGCATATTTGTGTGCAATTATAAAAGCCATGTATTATCATTGTTTCATCTTTTGGGAACATTTCTCATGGAGAGACCCATGGTGTCTAGTATGTCTTGTCATTAGCTATGTATGGGTCAATGGAAGTCCAAGTCATGTATTATTTTGTATATATTTAATATATCCCCACTACATTGGGTGCATGATGTAAACTTGGGTCCATAGAAATCATGGTTTGTGATAGGTGTAGAGGAGTCATATGTCAGTCATATGTACTTGTCACATCTATGTATTTTCTCCATGAACCATTGTATGTATTGTACTTCATGGTATATCTTTTCTCAAAGTCAGTTAGAGTCATCGTTCATGAGGAGTCGTCTATTGCACTTGGCAAGGAGGCTTATTGCAGCAAGTGGATGTGTTGCTACAATAGCGGAGAAAATGTGATTACGTATTCATTACATGCTTAAGGGGATCACGTTCAATTTTTAGAGTTTGCATGGCATTGTCTAGAGGTGCTGGAAACATAGTTCATGTTCCACATGCTTATATTGCAGGAGATACTTCTATGGGTTGCATCAGTATGGTGTTGAGTATGACAGGGGGAGTCCTTCTCTCATCCAACACATTATTGGCATTGTCTCAAATGTTGATATGGCCCTTTTCCATTGATGTCAAAGGGGGAGAAAATTTGGATGGATAGAGATCAGTTTCAAAGTTACATCTTTTGTGTTGGACAATATATGGAGATCATCCTCAGATGTTTCATTAAGGTTGATAGCAATGCCAAAGGAGAATTTTGTTGGTGTTGTAGTGTTGGAATTGATGTCAACATGGTCATGGTGCTACTCATCATATGAATATGTCTGCCTAATGATGTTAGTAGTCCTCTTGATGTGTGATGAGTGTTTTTCTTGATGGTCTTGTTCGTTGGCATTGCTGTCAACATGGTTACGACAAGACCTAGTGTAGGATATGCCTCTACAGGTGTTCAATGAATTGATGTTGCTACTACAGGTGGTTGGATTTCTGCTATATGTTTTTCATATTCTTCTACATGTGCTAGAAGCATTAGAGCGCTAGGATATTCCAACACATAGGAAATAATTAAGTATAACTTGCTCTAGTGTATAGTTAGGTAAAGTATGTTTCTTTAATATGTACTTTTTGTAACTTACAATCTAACGAGCATGATATGTTCTACACATGAAGTGATCCAATGGTTCATTTATTTCCTCAGTATTACTGACACTTGATCTGTGGCTTAAACCTCGATTGGTCCATGATCTCTATTTAAAGAGCATGGAGGGTCATTTGTTAAGTGACTGTTTATGAGAGAAGCTTATGTAAATTTTCTTTCTTTTACATTAATAAATTTCCTGAAGTGGCCGCATTGGCTCAGGCCATGGATTGTTTCCCTCTTTTATGTTTTTAACCATGTCAAGAATATTGGTGTACTAATTTGTGATATGTTTGTGAGTGGTGTCCTTTGATGTTCAATCTAAGGAACTTACCTTGTAAATTTCTGCATGGAGATGTTGTTATATTTGTTGGAGGTACCAGTACTGGTGTTGGAGGTAGTTGGATGACTTAATGTTGTTTTTGCAAGTGTTGGAGATGTTGCTACATGTGTTAGATATGTTGTTACACATGTGTAACACCCTCCTCCTAGATCCACCCAAGTAACCATGTAAACCAGGGTAAACATGAGAGGAAAGGCTACTATGATTAGATTCAACCATATAGGTAACCTTAAGGAAGTGGAATCGATGGAACATCGAACACAGTCATCCAACATCATCAACAAAACCCTCAGAAGACAAGTGATCCACTCAAACATCCTGTCCCTGGGTCCCACTGTTGTTCTGGACCTCTGAGGCCATAGTCACTCTCATGCTATGGGAATGGGAGCGACTAGAAACCAAATTGGCTCTCATAGGCATGCCTGCCAGCAATTGTGGACTAAAGTTTCCAGTTCTATGCCAACGACCCTGGGATTTAAGGCACTTTTTCAGGCCAAGAGCCCAGGCCACTACCAAGAATGGAATGAAAGCTCGGAATCAAGTAAAGTACAAGGAAATAATGTTGCAAAAGTAAATAGTTGATCAAGACCTTAACCAGACCTCTACTAGCCATGATAGGCATTTCATCAAACATATCATCAACATGTAACCTATAGTTATAGATAGAAAAATTAAGTGTAGGGATCTGATACTTAGCTAAGAACTGCCATGAACCATTGTATCCTCATGTTAGTTGTTGCCTTATCATGTATTAGGTCATAGACACATTATCCATTCAAATACAAGTAAAAACATGCTAAGAACCAAAAATAGTTGTTGTCATATAATGTGCATATAACGAACATAATAGGAACATAAATACAATAAACATATCATCCATCAAAATCCATATATACACCAGTAAATTTACACATGAAAATGAAGGGAATGAATTTCTCATTAAACAATGCAGTGAACCAACTGGAGATGGGACTACCACATTCCACCCAACCATAGATTGGTTGAGCCAAGTCTCTCTTCAGCCATTCACCCCCATGCCATATTCCAAGCATGAATGTGGGACTCATAGAACACATAAAAAACAAAAATCAATGTGGATTACACTGGAGTTCTCTGCCTACACCATGAGGAATTTGAGTGCCTCATAGTCTTTCAGGCTTCACTGTGCATCCACAGTCTGATCTAGGGATCACTAAGCCCTACACTGAGACATACTCTCTAGGCTTTATCATGCATTCCATCCCAGAATCACTAGGCCCAACAGAGAGAAAATCCACCTCTTAGATTTGTCGTATATCCCGTCATTGACTGGCAAGGATTCATAGGCTCACTGAGGCACACAATCTGGCTTTACCGCAACCCACAGTCTGGTTCAGGGGTTACTAGGCCAGTGGCTTCATGCATCCTCATTCAAATTCAAGGACCGCTACACCATGCATTTCTCAATTCGAAGATCCACCCACTCATCTTCGAATCCAATCCAGTCATCCCACATAAACTGAATGACAGAACTCATCTCATCAAAGTTATCATGAAATGGCAAGGCTAGGTTGAAAATATTGTCACACTTAGAAAAACCCATGCCATGGTAGAAAAGAAACACATGCAATCCCATGGATGCCAAATCTAGAAAGGCAAATACACATGCAAGTTGATACCTGCAATGAAACCTATTGTAGCTACTTGATCCTACCTTTCCCTGCTTGATCTTTGCTTGATCTTTCCTTCTTTTCCTTTCTTTCTCCAATGCCAAAATGCTTCCAAGAAAAACTCTAAGTGTCTAAGACTATGAGAGAGAGATAATAATGAAAGGACTCCAAAGCTAAACTGAGAAAAGGTTACCAACTGATCCTCAGAAGCCTTTTTGTGAATAAGGCCTCTCTTTTCATCATTTTCCATTATTTTCCTTCATTTTCCTCCTCACATGCAACTTGTGACCTTTCACCTCCTTTTTCTCCTAATTTCCATTATTTTCATAAATAAATGTGCCAGAATACCTTTTTTCCTCTTTAATTCCTAAGCCATTTCCTTTGCCAATTTCCTTAGAGATAAACAATCAAATGAAAACCCCCTAAGATGTCTTGCCCAACATTCAACATGGAATAAGTGTCCCATTCATCCGTGGATATTGTTTTTAACTTTTATTAAATGAAATTTTCACCAGGGCTGTTACAGGGTGTTGGAGGTGTTTCGACAGGTTGTTATTGTTGCCTGAGGAGCTCTATGTGTTGGTCTTGATGAGGAGTTTTGAAAACTAGGGTCTACATATCACTGACTTGTTTGCAAAGGCTCTTGGCCTATGTCATTAGTTACATACTTGTCACATAGGCTTGGAGGTGTGTTTAGGAGTTGATGAAGGTGTCCAAGAAGTTTGGCAGAGTTCTGAGTTGATTTGAGTAAACTTTCTTTATGCTCTGCCTTAGTTGATGCCATGTAAGCTTGTTCGTGCAATTGAAAGGATGAAATCGAATTTTCATAGTTGTGGGAGAGACCAGTCAAATTCATCTAGTGTTGTTGATCCAGGAGGATCTTGTCAATTAGTGTTCAGTGTGGTCGTTAACATTCAGTTCGGTGTCGTTCAGTTTCGACAATATTGATTATGGTTTAGGTTGTGCAAGTGATGTTAATGATTTTCATGGTGATGGTTTTTGTACCTGGCTGTCAACATGTGGTTGTCATCAGTTTCACCAGGATTTCGTCGTCGACATGTGTTGTCGTTCACCTCATACGATTTGGGTTGTCGACATGTGGTTGTCATCCACTTTGCAGGATTTGGTTGTCGACGTCTTCACCATCAGTTCCACCAGGGTTGGTTATAAAAAAGGATGCAGGTATCCCCATACGCTTTTATGTCACATGTGACAAATGTGTTCTAAAAGGATTTTTTAGAACAAAGTGTGTAAAATACCTAAAACCTTAATAAACATAAACCTAAGTCCTAAACCCTAACCTAATGTATTACCTTTATACATTGCAAATGTATTAAACTACATTTCAATACATTAAAAGCCTAATCCTATACCTAATGATCCATACTACAACTCTCTGTATTTAATACATTGCAAACTATGTGTTAAAACAACATAAAACCTAACATAAAACTATGTTGTATAACCCTCAACCTATTGCAAAACATTAAAACATTGCAAAAAACAACACCACGGTCTTAGCCATGGGAGAAGACCGCAGGCAGTGGTAGCATGTGAACAATGGTGTGGGAACAGCCGGAGTTTACCATAGTTCCTAACTGCAATGGGGGTATAAACCATAACATGTGACCGAGTCAAGTGTTAATCGCCGGGGTATGTTAACCTCTGGGTTTGGAAATTGCGCGGAGAGTTAACATAAGACTACAGGCATGTGAATGACTAGCAGTTATCGTGGCAGATATTGGTTACAGTTGACCGTAGCAAAAATCGTTGGAGAAGACCGTTATACATGTGAACATCCAGAGTAATGGTAGTCGGAACCACCGAGGAATACTGTGGAGGTGGCAATTGGAGGTTAGATCGCGGCCTATTCTCATGGGCGGTCAACCTCCTCCACTCGGTCAGTAAGCCGCCAGCAGCTATGGCCTTATCCAAAGTCATTTTTGGGGTTTTTGTAATTAAGTTTTGGTTATTCTAATTCAAGGACCTTGTAACGAATGCCTAAGGTGGAAAACTTTGATAATACCCTAACTCCAAGAACCCAGATTAGAGTTGATGCATACCTAAAATCATTAGAGGAAGTTCAAGTGCACTTGGTGGGTTTTAAAAGGCTGTGTTTTTCTCATTGAGAAGGAGAGTGATTTTGGTTTTTGTGTGCAGATTCTAGAGGTTAGAGGTTGTTTTTGTTTTCAATGTAACAGGAGCATCCAGAGTCAGAATTGGGAACCGTGAGAGGCATTGGAAAGATGGTTCAAAGAGTTACCCTTTGATAGTGACCAAAAGTGCTTGCATGCACACTCATTTTGGTCAAATTTCTGTGTAATTGACCTATTCTGTTTCAATCCTAATAAAGCAGTCGCCCATCTTGAAAGCGGACCTAGAGACGTAGTCCATCAGGGATGAACTCTGTAATCAATCTTTTTGTGTAGTATCACTATGTATTTTTTGTTTTCATTACTGTTTTGCATCTTACTTATGTTTTATTAGCTGTTTTAAAGTCTTTCTCCTCAAGCATTTCTCTCGGTTTCCGCACTTTCAACTAACATTCAATTCGTTAATGGCTAATCAATTATACATAAGTTTTAACTTATGATCATTACAAATCGTATAATTTGGTATCAGAGCAGGTTTCATTTGTATAATTTTCCATTGAATTTTAACCAGGTCGAAATTCACAACATGGAGAAGGAATCGTTGAGTAGGTTGATCCAGAGATTGGAAAGCGACGAGTCGTTCATAAGTCGACCATGACAGGATCTGATGCAGGTGAAAATATTGAAGCTAAGATGAGTGATGAACAGTTTCAGCAAGCATTCTTGACTATGCAATAGATGTTGGGAGAATTGTACAAAGACAAGAAGGCGAGAGATACAACTTCTTCTTCAAAGACATCGAAGAAGGAAAAAGGTAAAGGCAAGGTTGATAAACCACTTCACTTCCATCATCTCCATCAGCATCTTCTTCTTCTTCTTCTTCTAGTATAGAATCTGAAATAGAAAAGAAACCAAAGAAAACATCTCTTTTGGAACTTGATGTAAAATTTGAGTGACTTATTTATGATGGTGAAATGAATCCTGAAAAGTTAGATAAATGGATTAAATAGTTAGAAGTGTATTATCGTATTCAAAACATTTCTGATGATAAAGCTAAAATATAGTTAGCTACACTTAGAATGGGGGGAACAACTTTAATATGGTAGGAAAGTAAAACTCAGATAGATGTAAAGCATAAAGGAAAAGTCATCTCTTCATGGTATAAGTTTTTAAAATCTCTTGGGAAACAATTCTATCCTTTAGGATACATGCAACAAGTTGTTATTGATCGGAAGCATCTGAGGCAAGGTAAAAGACAAGGTGTTCAAGAGTTTACTTAGGAGTTTAGAAAGAAAGCATTGGAACTTAGTATTTTATTGGATACACGTGAAACTTTATTAAAATACATTGGCAGTTTACATTCATATTTGCAGCACACATTATTGATGTTTAATCCTGATGATTTTGATGAAGTGTGTGTTCAGGTCATACATATTGAATCAGGTGGAAGACCATTCAATTTTTCATGGCAATCATCCAAAGAGTTGGAAAACAAAGATTCCAATGACAGTAAAGGGAAGAACAATTCGAAGAGAAAGAAATCAGCGATAGCTCAGAAGGAAAGGCCTACTTGTTCTCATTGCCAAATAATCGGTCATGACGAATCTAAGTGTTCAAAACTTCATCCAGAACTTAAGCCCAAAAAGTTCCTTAAGGAGAAGGATGAAAAGAAGGAAATTGCAACAGTCCAGCAAGGTCTAGGTTCAAATTAAGGTGATGAAAGGAGGATAACTTCTATGCTTATGACAGGTAAAAATTCTGACACTGGTTCAAGTTCGAAAACTATTGCATCTTCATCAAACAGAAATCCTTCAAATGAGAATAAAAGAGTTGAATTGTTTAACATAAGGATAAATTCTAAGCACACAAAGATAGATACAATGTGTGACAGTGGATCACAGGCCAATCTAATATCTGAATAGGAGTTTGGGTTTGGAAACAGGGAATCTTCCAAGACCTTACCCATTAGGATGGCTAAATAAATCGACTCAGATAAGAGTCACAAAACAGTGTCGATTAAGATTTTCCATTACAGCTAATTACATTGATGAAGTGGAATTAGATGTGGTTCCAGTAGATATTTTTGGAGTTGTCTTAGGAAGTCCTTATCTTTATGATTGTGATGCAATATTTTACAGGAGAAAGCATAAATAGCACCTTAATAAAGATGAGGTTGAATTTATTGTCAGGGCACATCAAAACAAAAATCACTTGAATTTAGTTGTTGCTAATCAGATGAAGTAATTAATAAGTTAAAATAAGATATTTGTAATTATGTGTGTAAAGGAACAACATAACAATCAACATGATTCTTATTAAGGTTATCAGTCTCAGCTTAAAGATAGTTTGATAAAAAAGATAGAAACTATTCCAGTTCTATGTAAAACCAAACATCTTACTCATAAGTAGGGAATACAACATGAATTATAGTGACTCAATTCAGATATTCCACAGTGTTCATCTTTTCATTAGTCGACGTTTTGAGCCTAGACCAAGACTCATCATCAGGATTGATTTACAGAAAAGAGAAAATTGTGTGATAAATATGGTGTAGGTGGTCTGTTAGCATGGTCCAAGACTAGCATAGATATTACCTTAATTGTACTGCATAGTCCCCAGAATAAATCAAACGAAGCAGCGAGCTCGTTGTACGCAGCAGGTCCCAAGTATGAAGCTAATGACATAATAATGCGTAGAAATCTAGAGGTTAATAACTCGGTAAAAAGGAATAGTTTAGTAGTTAATAATTCAAATAATAAAATTAGGATGGAAAATATGAATATCGATAGCAACTATACATCAAAGAACACTGAACATAACAATAAGAATAACTCGATAAATAACTATAAAATAAAAACTAACACCATAGTTGAAAACATAAAGACTAAAACAATCAACAAAAAAGTGGTTAATATCTCCTCTTATGAACTAAAAAAGGAAGAAGCTGAGGTCCTTGACAAAGGTCTAAATTTCGCCGTAGCCCCTAAGAAAATCCCTAATGAAGAAATTATATGCAGTTTAGAGGATGGAATCAAGACTCTCAATGATGAAGACAAAGAACTCGTTAGGCACCGTCATCTTAAGGAAAGCTAAACCACCTAAAAGAAACCTAAACCTTGAACAACTCAAAGCCATAAGGAGTCTAAGAAATAACAGTGGCATTGTCATTCTAAAAGTTGACAAAGGCAGCGCCACTGTTATGATGAATTATGAGGATTACGTAAAAAAGATGAAAGACCACTTATATAATAGTGGAAGCTACAAAAAACTAGAGAAAAACCCCATCTCCAAAATTACAAGACTGGTAAAGAAAGCCATTAAAGAAACCAATCTAGACGATAAAATAAAAAAGCGCCTTACCCCTGATAGTGAAATCACACCTCGTATTTATGGAGCCCCTAAAATACATAAAAAAGAGGTTCCCTTAAGACCTATAGTCAACACTATAGGATCACCCACTTATGAATTAGCTAAATATGTCGCTAGCATTTTAGCACTGCTAGTTGGCAAAACCAGCTCTTACATAAAAGATTCCAATCAATTTGTCAAATTCATTAAAAATACAAAATTAGATCCAGGAGATAAAATTGTCAGTTTTGACGTAGTCCAACTCTTCACCAAAATCCCCCTAGATGAAGCTATACAAGTGGTTAAAGAAGTGGCAGACCCCCAAACTGCAAAGTTAGCTAAAATTTGTCTACGCTCCACCTTCTTCTCCTTCCAAGGTGAAATATTTGAACAAACTTCGGGTGTTGCTATGGGATCACCTCTTTCACCAATTGTACCTAATCTCTTCATGGAAAATTTTGAAAAAAAGGCTCTTGATACATACCCATTAAAACCTAAGTTCTGGGTCAGATTTGTGGATGACACCAGTGTCAACTGGCCTCATGGAGATAATGAACTTAACTTTTTTTGAACCATCTCAATAGCATATCTGAGGACATCAAGTTTACAATGGATATGGAGGAGAATAATTGCATATCATTATTGGACATGCTCCTCATAACAAACAAGAATGGTTCCATAGGTCATAAAGTATTCAGAAAGAAGGCTCATATAGATAACTACCTCCATGCTGATTCACATCACCACCCATCTCAAAGGATGGGGGTACTGCAGACCCTCTTCACTAGAGCTTGTAGAATTTCAAATGAAAACCACATTGAAGAAGAGATTACATACCTAAAAAGAACATTTGCCAACTTAGGATATAATAATAAAAGCATCTTCAAAGCCATTCAAAAGGTCAAATCTGAAAACAATATAAACAAATCAAAAAACCCCATGACTTCTAATGCCTACCTTCCATACATTCAAGGTGTCACTGACAAGCTAGCCAAAATTCTCAGAAAGAAAGATATCAAAACTTCATTCAAACCCTTGTCAACTATCAAACAAAGAATGAAATCGGTAAAGGACAGCCAGGAATAACTACAACAGGAAGGTGTTTATATCATCAACTGCTCTTGTGGAGAACAATATATAGGGGAAACAGGCAGGCCTGTGAGGATTAGGCTCAAAGAGCATAGTGCAGATATCCGTAAAGAAAGAACACGCTCTTCAGCTTTAGCTGAGCATGTAGGTAAAACAAACCATCATATTTGCCTCGAAGACACTAAAGTCATTGCTAATGAAAAACACCATTTCAAACAGAAAGTTCGTGAGGCTATTGAAATCATAAAACACCCTCGTAACCTTAATAGGGATGGAGGCTTGGAAATTAGTAAAAATTGGAACTCTCTGCTTACCCCCCATGAATAAGTTATCCCTCCCTTCCTCTTACCCCTTCATCCCTCACTGAACCTAAAACTTTTTATAGAACTATAAGATATAGGGCCTTTGTGTCTTAATTTATCCAGGCTTATCTTTAAATAAAGATGAAACTACTCAGAATGCATCAACAATTAGCTCAATCTCTTAAGAACTTTGAATCTAGTTTAAAATATAGCTTATAAATTAATTAAATAAGCAATATAAAACTAATCTCACATTTTAATTTTAATTATTGGTTAAATTTATGTTTCAATATGGAACATAAGTTTTCAACATTTAAAACTTATTACATTTATAATAATAAAACCTTATTAACATAGAGAACATAATCCTATAACCTATGTACATTAACAAAGATTAAACTAGGTTGAACAATTGTTTACTTAAAAAAATTTGATACAATTATAAAAATCAAACCTAAT
>APFE031204692.1:0-10476 GCA_000404065.3 Pinus taeda
CTTACATAGCACATCTTTTCTTTACACAGATTGTGCGGTTACATGGACTTCCACGATCCATTATCTCTGACAGAGATGTAAAGTTCACAGGTCATTTTTGGAGAACTCTGTGGAAAAAGTTGAATACCCAGTTGCAGTTCAGCTCTGCTTATCATTCGCAGACAGATGGACAGACGGAGGTAGTAAATCGAAGTCTAGGAAATTTGCTTAGGAGTCTAACAGGTGAGAATTCCCGGACTTGGGACCGTGTACTTGCACAGGCGGAATTCGCATACAATGATTCCCCTAACCGCAGCATAGGATACAGTCCTTTCCAGATTCTGCACGGCATGCATCCGCGAGGAGTGCATGAGTTACGAGACCTGGGAAAACTTGAGAAACGGAGTGCTGATGGGGAAGATTTCGCCCAAGCTATGAGCAAATTGCATGAACAGGTTACACTGAAATTACAGGACAGCAGTCAGAGGTACAAGCAGTGAGCTGATACAAAGCGTCGGGAGGTTCAGTTTAATGTTGGGGATGAAGTCCTTGCGTACTTACGCAAGGAACGGTTTCCAAAGCGAGAGTACAGCAAGCTGAAATTTAAGAAAATCGGGCCCTGCAAGATCATTCGCAAATTTTCTGCGAATGCCTATGAGTTACAGTTGCCACCAGGGATTGGTATTTCCCCTATTTTTAACGTGGCAGATCTGTTCCCTTATGTCGCAGGTTCAGCAGATAATGCAGCAGCAGAGCCACCGCGGGACACCAAATGTGAAGGAGATTCGTGGACGAGACAGATGCTGATGGCACCACCCGTCGAGATCGAGGGAATTCTGGACACACAGGTAGCTAAGCGCACACGCAGGAAGGAATATTTGCGGTATTTAGTAAAGTGGAAGAACCGTCCAATAGAGGACAGTTCGTGGCTCAACGCAACGCAAATACAGAAGGCAGGCTATTCTGTTGACGACCTCATGGAACAGAGCCATGACTTTTTGCCACCCCGGGAGCCTGATGCAGGAGCATCCAGCTCTGAGGAGACGGAAGTTGGTTGACAGTCTCACAAAGAGGCAATCATATATACATAGCTGGACAGGCGTAGGCTTGTCAGTTATTTTACGTTATTTTAATTATTTTATTTTATCATAAGACATTAGGAGCAGGTCGATTGGAGTCATGAGTTGTTTCTTTTTTCAAGTAGAAATTATGGACAACAGGATAAATTGACGGTTAATTAGTTCCTTTTTATTAGTTAATTAGTTCTTTACAATTGTATTAGTTGAGACATTTCAGAAACTGATAGTCAGTTACATAATCTGTTAGGGTAGTGCCATCTAAACAAAACTGTATTGTTTCAGATGTGTTAAAAGAGGAACGAAAAACATTGTACGGGATTCCTCGGAAGAACAGAGAAAAGAAAGGAAATACAGTCATTTTTCCAAAAAAAAAAAAAAACTTTTATTTTTATCTACTGTATCATCACTGTAACAAAAATTTCATGCATGAAATACAACTCTGTGTGTGTAACAAAACTGGCATAAGAGTAACAGTGCAGGACAAATAAGCGAGGAGAACAGAGAGTGGATGCACGATACAATACTTCCAGAACGAGAAGAAAGAAACCCAAAATACCGACAATTTCTGATAAAGGGAGATAACAACAACGACAAAGAAGGTGCATAACAGTATTGCTTCCAGAACGAAAGGGAACAAGCAATCACGTACGGGAATCAATTCAGGTAACCTGTAATGACCTCATTATAATATGAATAGAGCTATGCTATAATGAAACTGAAATAACTGTAGCATTCCATTACAAGTTTAAATTTAAACACAGTCTGGTTGACTCACGGTCCCTTCGAGACCAAAAACGCATTCATAAGAAACAAAGCAGATTTTGCACAGTATATTATTTACAGACAGGTCACCAAAATCATTTAGAGTTTGCACAGTAAATTATGAACTGAGAGGTCACCAAATTCACTACAGTAAGAGAAATCCATAGCGTCGGCGAACCGGGGTTTCAATTACCCGAGGGTTCCCATCAACTTAACAACCCTATCGACAGAATGAAAACTTACAGGCAACAGATGCCAACCAACAACTAGCAAGTGACCATATTTATAGACCAGGGTTCGAAGCACCCAAACAATCATCTACAGGACAGGGTTTCGAATAAACCTAGAAAGAGCATCGCAGGACGGAGACCAATTACTCACTAATTTGCGAGAGACGGAGCAAGTTACACCAACCGACAGACAGATAAATACATCACACAGGCAACTGCCAGTTACAGAACAAAACCTCGGCAAAAACTCTATGAATAAGAGACCAATAAGTTAAGACCCTACCCGGAATAAAGCACTGTAGGGTTTGAGCGAACGTCGACAGTTGTAAAGAGTGCAAACAGGAACCAACAGGTTAGAACCACCTGCAAACAAAACGAATAGGATTAGCAAAGACCTAAACAGTAAAACCCTCAAAGAAAAACAAGAAATGAAGGTACCCACAGGGGAGAAGTTCACCTGAACAAAGGAGGCCGAAACGAATAACAAATAAACCATAAAACCCTGAAGACATGGAGCGAATATGTCAGGGCACGTAAAGAAAAGGTAAGGGAATTCTAGCAGAGAACAAAAGCTCACCTTGACAGAGGGATTGGAGCGTCGAATAGTTGGAGCATAACCTGCCATGAAACCACCTGTTAATAAACCGAGCAAACAACAAGTTTAAACAACTAAAAAAACGAGTTAACCAACCTATAAATCGAATACAAAACCTGCATAATAGAACGACACCTCCAAACGAGTGAGATACCATCTCCAAGGGCAGAAAAGGGTCGAGAGAACCCACATAACAAGTTTTGAAAACTAGAGTGGCAAGGTGAACAGAGCTCTCGCAGAGCGGAACAAGGCTTCAGCAGAGTGACCCGAAAAAGTGAAGTGACAAATGATTAACGGAGGGTTGACAACAATCAACTTTTGAGTGAGGATAACCGGC
The DNA here is from genome assembly GCA_000404065.3 of Pinus taeda. NCBI lineage: Eukaryota > Viridiplantae > Streptophyta > Pinopsida > Pinales > Pinaceae > Pinus > Pinus taeda. Next base: position 2,983 of record APFE031204692.1, read on the forward strand.
AGGTACAGGTTGACAACCGGTGGAACAGGTTCGAAACCCTAACCCCTCTACCGAGAAACGTACCATAGCATTAATACGACCATTGAATTGTCCAGGACACAAGTCCAATCAACCGACGATCTTTAGAACATTGGCGGTAGGCCATCAGCATCCATCACTTCACCTTGAACACTTGTATTATTCAATGAACTACATATTTAATCCATTTCATTATTGATGGTTTCTTTTTGTTCATTTTCATTTTGCTTGAGGGTTAGATATCCATTTGGGTTGCATCAACAATTTGAGATAAGTTGACAATGAGACTCCTTGACACTATTTTTATAGTTTTCTTGGTCCAATAAATTAAAATAGAATCAATTCTTTATGTTGGAGTGTCTCAAATAGGGGCCAAATGCTCAACAAGTTTTTTATTGAAAGAGATGGAACTACATAATTTATGCACCTTCTTAGATCTAATTGTTGATGAGTGCACCAATTACAAGGTTTGTCTATTCTCAAATGACCATAAGTGGAATAATATTTCTAAGAATCAATGATGAAGTTGAGTCTTATCTAGAGGCAATGAATTGAGAAGCATGCAAAGGGGGAGACATCTAGCTTAGTATACACACCTATGATATCCCAACTAATGCATATACAACATTCAGTTCTAGGACTAGGGACATGATAACGAGGGAAAACAAGCCTAAAGTAGTATGACAACCCCAAATCAACTTGAATATAATTAAATTGAACCCAATTCTTTCTAAGAAAATTATTGCTCTATTTTTTTTTAATAATTCCTCACCACTATGTTGTTATTGTTCATGGGCCATATGTGTGAGCTCTATGATATGCATAGAAGTTGATAACACAAAATTTTTGTAGTCTTGAAAAAGCAAGAAAATTCTTTGGAAAAGAACAAGAACACATGGGCATTCATAGGAGGTGAAAGAGACCCAAAAATGACCACCAACTCCACTTTTATTTATTTATTTAAATTGTTTAGGTAGAAAAATTCCCTAAAGTAAATGACCTTGTGTTTATCTAATACTACTCTTGTATGACTTGAATCATAATCAAATTGCACTGAAATAATGTAAACCAAAACCATTCAATCACAAGGTTCAAATGAGTAACTACACTATAACTTTAAACCAAACTCTTCAATTATCTAACTTGTGCTATTAGAGACAAATCTATGTACCACAACCATGCAAATGTTATCTAATAGGACTGTTGTATGACTTGACTCACATTCAATTTGCACTGAAATAATGTAAACCAAAACCATTCAATCACAAGGTTCACACCAACAAGCACACTATATGTTTAAACCAAACTTCTTCATTATCCAACTTGGGCCATTGGAAACAAATCCATGAACCACGACAATGCAAACATGGACAAGACAAAAGGATGAAATTCATTGCCAATGGTTGCTCTTTGTTGAATGTGAAGACAAGTTTCTTATACCAAGTTCATTTTCTAATCTCTCCCTTCAATTTCAAAATTAAGCATGAAACATGAGGATGACAACTTTTCATTTCCATCACCTTATCTAGAGTAACCATATATGGTGGTTGCACGCGCTAGATTGATTGTTGTGTGCTTGCATCTAGCACCCTCATGACTTGGATGGAATGTCTAGTTTATGTAAATGTGTGTGACCACAAGGTCATTGTTGATTGCCAAGATTCTCCTATATACTCCCATTTTCCAGCCTCTTTTAATAATATAATCTCTAGGTATTTTTGTAGCTATTAACTACCATTGGAGAGGAAATGATGGCTCGCGATGACCATTAATATATAAGTCTAATCAGCAACTAGACGACACTAGGGTTGCCTCCAAACCTTCTACTTCATGTGATTCTCCCTCTCCTCCTTCCTCTTCGCTTGATAAAGTCGATAAAGCTAAAAATCAAGTAACTGAGAAAAATAATAAGCAGAAAGAGAAAAAGGAAAAGAAGAAAAATGAACCAAAATCGAAAGGGAGCAACCAAGTATCGTCTAGCGAAAATTCACACACCGCAGAGTCAAAACCTAAATCTCTTTACATCGTTTGTGATGGAGACCACTATCACCCAGATTGTCTATGCATCCCTTGGATCTTAAGGGACTGGTCTCCTCGTTTGCACAATCTAGTAGCATCAACCATTGGCGATCATGTTGAATGCTTACCATCAACCAGTGAAAGTGAAGCACATGGACAAAGAAGGAATCCTAAACTTCCTTGTAAGTTGTGTGAAGGCTGTCACGCCGTCCACCATTGTCCCTTCTTTGATGAGGCTAAAAGAGTTTTGGACGATCGTTCGATTTCACCACTATGATATCCTCCTGGATATAAAAAACTCTTGCCAAGTCCTCCACCGATTGAAAATCTGGTTGGCCCATCATTGTGGTTGATCACAGTGTCTATCATTGAAAATGAACCCTCTGACTCCATACAAGACGAAAGTCAAAGGGTCGATACGGCAGTTGACCCAGTCTTGCCTTCAGAGTGTTCATCTTCAAATGATACCGTCACTGAAGAGAAACAGAACGACACCGTTCAAATTCTTTTCATCAACACAGACTTTGATGAACTTGGGGCAGTCCTCTCGTTCCTTTATCGTAGGAAGGAAGTTCATCAGAGTCATATTCGGCCGTCTATTCCGTCCCACCACCAAGCAACCTAGTTGTTTCCTTCGACTCGAATCTACTAGGCAGACCCCGTTTACGAGCCAATGTACCTTTCAAAATCATTGTACAAGCTTACAGAATGGTCATGGTCAATACCATCATTGATGAAGGGGCTTCTGTGAGTATCCTTTCCTCAACTGCTTGGAAAGCGCTTGGTTCGCCATCGCTTTTGCCTAAAATGAGAAATCTAACAGGCTTCGACAAGGGAACCAGTCGACTTTTAGGGATCCTTTCAAATGTGCCCATTACTTTGAGAAGGAAAAGTGTTCACATGAACGTTATGGTAATTCAAGGACCTTTAGATTATAATCTACTCCTTGGACGCGACTATATTTATTGCATGGGAGCCATCGTCTCCTCACTCTTTAGAGTAATGTGTTTTCTGCATGAAGACAGAATGGTCAAGCTCGTAGACCAAATGTCATTCCTTGGTTCACACATCACAAATAGTCAAATGACATCCCTAAATGGTCTTTTCATGCAAGAAATGTCTCATCGGTCTCGAGTTCGTCCACCTCATGAACGCGAGTGATTCAGGAAGATGTGACTGAAACCCAAGAGGCATGCACCCTGGTCTGTTTCGGTAGGAAAACCTTGGGTATAGAGTGGATTTCCGTGAGGGATATATGACTAGTCTGACGAACCCGTCCTTACAGGAAAATGGGATCACGCTGGAATAAGATACCTTCGTTAAAGTTATGTCAGTGGAATGTGTTTGCGCCATTCACCTTTGTCTGTTTCAGTAGACATCGCCAAGGGAGCTTTCTATCTGCTACGCGGAGGGAACTTTCATGATAACCTCGGGATCTTTTGCTATACCTGGGGGCATGCAAACCTTTTGTAGGCAAGCGAGAAATGACCAGCTAATGTTAGCTCTATGATTCCGTTGACTTCAATTGCCTAGGTCGGTTGAGTGGCCGAAACCATTCATCTTTGCAGGGGCCACCTCGGCACCGGCAAAGTAAAGGAAAAAAATTTCTACCTAACCTTGATGGTGATATTAGTAGTTAAGTAGAGAGGCATAGTTGGTCATTTCTAGCGTGCATACAAGAGGCTCTGAGGCAAAGCTTCAAAAGGTGCAAGCCCCATAAAAAATGGCATTTTGAATGAGACATTCTTATCATATGACTGGCGAGCAATGTTGTCGCAGAGTTCAAGCTTGTTAAAAAATAAACTCCTCCACGAGCAGTGTTTAGCGCATAGTTTTCAAAGCTCGTAAAAAATAAACTATAATTCATGGCCAAATGTTCCCCCCAGCGTTTAAGCTCAATTAAAATAATGAACTGGTAAATAACCATTGGTGAAATGCCTTATCCGCCCAGCTTTTGAGCCTTGGTCGTGTTTCTGCCATCAGCCTCCACTCTATTTTTAGCCGATCATTCACCGCCATAATTGTTACACCTTCGAGGAACATCTGCGAAGAGTGAATTCTATTAGCCAGCCTTGTGACACTGCCAATGATTGGAAAATTCAAAATCTTCCAGGGAATCAGTTGCACCCGAAACCATCACTCATTCCTCGAAAACGAGTCTTCTTTAAGCTCTTTTCACCTGACTCGTAAAATATGAAAAGATTGTCGAGCGATTGGCCTCTCTCGCTCGTTAAAGGCATCATAAGTGTTATCCCTCCTCTAGATTTTAATCTTTTTGGACCTGAGGGATTATTACACAAAAATATCGAGCGCTTCTCTTGTTCGGCTCGTTAAAACTATCGAAAATTCATCCCTTTTATATTATTTTATGCTTTTTCGGACTTAAGGGATTACACAACGAAAAATAATCTTTGGAGTCTTCTTTCCGTTTCTTTCAGACTCTCTAAAATTGAAAGAGACCGAGTTATCTTTGGCGTTAAACTCGTTAAAACCGAATAGCGACAAACTCATCCAAATGGATGAGAACGAGTTTTCACTGTCACTAGGCTCTAAATATAGCGACAGGTTCGCCCGAGGCGGATTATAGAACAACATATGTTATCATCCTCAAGATTGACAAAAATAAAGAGGTACTCGTCAACAATGACTGCGGAAAACTGGGAAGAAAACTTGAAGAAACTTTATTGGTAGCAAGTCGCTCTTGAACATGACACTTTCCTTCCGCATCCATGCCAGGTTGGGTTGTTCTGTTCACTGGTCGTCACCATTGGTCCGTCACAGTATGGTAACAAAGATTTTGATGGCCATTTTCCTTCAGCTATCCATTTTTTCATGAAAAGATTGACTCATCTAGGTACTGTAAAAAGTTTATACCAAATCCCCCTTAGTAAACAAAGAAGGATAGCTAACGCCTCTGCTTTGGCCCCAGTGTGAGGGTACAGGGTATCCTATAGCGATACATTTTCTAAAACTGACCATTCTTGCTAAAATCCCCCAGGGTGAATTACCTAGTTGTCTCTTGAGAAGTTATGTTGCAGTGGTATTTTCACAAGAAAAAGATGCATGTTGCTCTGATCATGTCCCACATATTGCATAATTATCAACTTGTCTCTGAAAATAGTCCTTTTTCAACGAGGAGGATCTACAAAGAGAATATTATATTGAGTCCCAAAACATAAATCTGAAGGTGTGTGACAGAGATGTTTAAATAAGAAAGAGATGTTTGTTAGTCTGATCACATCCCACATACTGATCAATTATACATCTGTTCCCAAACAACCCCTTTTCAGTGGGGAGGAACTACAAAGGGACTCTTTTACGAAATTGTAATCTAGACTCAAACCAATCTCGCAACCTGCAATTGAAAATCATCAATGTTTATTTACCTTATGCATATCATTTCAACGACATCTATTGTAAGAGTTTCCATTTAATCTATTATGTTTCCGTGCAGATTTTCTTTGATGACAGTTCGAGGAATATAGCCGCAGGAAAGCGTGCACGCCTCCATACCGTATTGGTGAAGACCATATAATTGTAAATGGGATATAATGCTTTTGTAAAAATACATAATTGGTTGAATCTTCATCTAATTATGTCGTAAGGCGTTTCCCTTTGGAAAAGACTCCCCTCATTGCCACTCTCCACTGTTTTTCACCGTTGATCTTTGTGTTAAACAATTGAAGTATTATTCACTGTCCACGTGAGTTTTGGTTGGTTACGATTTTTCACCATTGATGTGTGTGTTACATTATTCAAATATTATCGACTGTCCATAGGAGTTTTGACTGGTTAGAGTAAAATCGTTTTACAATGTAACGATTTTTGTTGGGGCTTATAGTTGGTTAGGGTAAAATCTTTATACAGTATAATGGCTTTTGTTGTGGCTTACCTTCTTAGCACTGTGTCAGAGCATGGACTCATTTACATTTATGTTGCTGGCAAAGATGATGAAGATCAAAATCCCTTGCACGACCCGCAGTGGTTTATAATTTGTTTGTAGACCATTACAATTCCCAACATGAACCGAGGACAGGATGAATGCTTTGGTGCTTTCATGAGCGAAAATTTTTTCGTTATTAGCCGTGATCTAATGAGGTGGAGTGCGGAAGTTTATGATCCAGAAACAAGGGCATAGACAACGCTGGAGACTATGGGAGATAAAGAGAAGGGAAAGGCCCACTCGCATGTCTCGTTGTTTCTTCTTGCAACAAGGAGTGATGGAATGTGATTCCAATGAAGACATGTGGAGGGCACTGGGTTCCCTTGCTAAAACCCTTGAAAGGATTTAGTGTTCTCGGAAGATTTTTGTTTATGGTAATGCCGAGAGTAATGTTAAAGTTTGCTATATCTATGAGACGCCTTTAAGAACTGCAGCAGGAAATCAAACAAAAATGATTGGGATGTAAAGAGTATTGAGATTTGAAATTAAGTAACAATGATTACCATATTGTCGTTTGAATAATGTAGTAAGAAATTTCAGTTTCTTGTTATCCTTGAAGGAACATTGGTAATAGATTTTGTGAGTTGAATAGCGTAGTAAGAAATTTGACATTAATGTTATACTTGAATGAACATTGGTAATAGATTATGTTATACTTGAATGAATATTGGTAATAGATTTTAGAGAGTTCCTGCATTAAAAATGATGTTATTTTTGGATGAGTTTAGAGGTGCACAACTGAGCAATGTTGGTTGGTTGTTAAAAATTTCAAAAGTTTTATGGCATCCCATAATACAATTTTACGGAGATCGAAGCTAAAAATATTTTTTCGAGGTGAACTATGTGTTGTTATTTTTTATTAAATATTTCATTTGTTTCATGGTATTCCATAATATGAATTATGAACTTTAAATTTGTTGCAGTTTCTCGATGCATATCCCTTCTCTTCTCGTTTCATTTTGTCAATTTTACTTCACCAAAATTATACACACTTTGATCAAATCCGAATATTTAAGCCTCCACTTAATGAGTTCTACTCCCACCATCCCATGAGTCGTGAGATTCGGTAGTTTCGATATTCAAGTTTTTTCATAATTAAAGTTTATATGTTTAGCATAATGTTAGATTCTATATTTAGTCTTGTCATGATTTTAGCTTTTATTATGGGTAATTTATATATTCAATTTCATGTTTTACTTTCTAGATTCTATATTTAGTCTTGTCATGATTTTAGCCCACAACGACTCAACATGCTATGCTATATGTTTTGGATTTTCAAAACAATACTTTCGTTTTATGTTTTGACTAGATCATGAACTAAGATCATGTAAGACATTTTACGATTAATGTAAAAATGTTTAGTTTTTTTCTCATGGAAAAAAAATAAAAAATAAAAAGTTTCATATAGTTAAGAATTATGTTTGCATTTTTGTAATACTAGAGAATTTAAAATGATGTTGCTTATTAATTAGGTGAACAAAGTATTACTATAATACAACATCTAATAATTATAA
>APFE031204697.1:1013-88295 GCA_000404065.3 Pinus taeda
GACTTGATAGGCAATGTATGGTGTTACGTACCTGTTTGACGACAATCTCAGAGTCTCCAAAGACTTGAAGGTACTTGACGTTCAACCCGATTTCTTTGTATAGGCCTTGCACCAAGGCCTCATATTCCATTGTATTGTTTGTGCAATCGAATTCAAGTTTGCACGTAAGCATTGTCTTGTTCCCTTCTGGACTAATAAGAATGCATCCTGCTCCTGCTCCTTCATTAGATTTAGAGCCATAAAAATATAATTTCCAAAACAAAGATGTATTTATAGGTTCTTCTACAAAATTAACACACTTTGAATTATCAGTTTGGGAAAAAATTTCGACTTGGGACAAAACTGAATTTTCTAAGTAAGGTGATGTATGAGCATTGAAATTGTCGAGGAAAAAATCTATCGAGTAATTTCCTATGATGCTACTGTTGTATGTTATTGCTTCATTTTCCCCCTCCAATTCTGTTACTATGTACTTCTGGTGTAACTCTCGTTTAACCTTTATTTGATTTGGTTTACCATTGTATAGTAACCACATGTGCGACCAGTCGGTTGAAAAGTATCCATGGAGTTTTTCGGACCAATCCCTGCTAAGAATTAAGCTATAGAATTCTGGGATATCAGCTACTAGAATGTCGATAACATGACATACCTTGGGGTTAGACGACAATCTTATGGTGACTTGATTAAGTTCACCAATCACTTCGACTTGAGATCGATCCAGCTGAACTATGCGCACTGCAGATTTTTGTGGTTGAACGTTCAACTTGGCACATATTGGTCTGGGTAAAATATTTGTTGAAGCTCCAGAATCTACCAAACAATTGTGCACATTTTTATTGAAGATTTCATAAGTGATCAGAAAAGGGGGAGTGTGAGATCTTGATCTTCCTCCAATCAAGGCGATGTCATTTGGATCGATCTTATTGGCTGCGTTGATTTGGGGTCTTCCCATGTTGTGGAAAGCTACAGCTGTAGGCAAAGATGTAGTAGGCATGGCATGTAATTCTTTCATCATTATCTTCTGTTGATGTTTCAATTTGCTCAATTCATAAAGAGTGATATTAGCCCTAGTCTTTTTCATGTCATCAATCATATTGTAGTCCATTTCATCCGACACTATTAGTGTTCTTGATGGAGGTGTTTGATCTGGTTGGACTGGGCTAGATTGAGTCGCTTTAGCGGTCGTTTTCTTTGTTGCGTCTTTTTCTTTTACTGTAGGGCTTGCGCCCTTCTGCTTAGGGGTAGTTTTGGGAGGATCAAGTTGGTTTTTGCTTCGTGTGCTAACCGGAAATGCTTCTTGATCTTCTTCTTGTGGGAGGATGAAATCCCACATTCCTTGTAGTTCCACAACTTCTTCATCATCGGTCTGCCCTTCAGTGGTACTCTCTTCTTCTTCCTCTTCTTCGGATTCGACATTTGAGATAGCGTTGGGTGGTTTCACATCCATTGAAGGGCCTCTTTCAAAAGCTCTGTAGGGCTTTTTTGAAGAACTTTCTTCCACTTGTTTTTTTATGTCAATCATCTCATTGGACATGGTCTTTAATACCTTCTGCAACCCTTCTAAATCGAAAGGATCTTTTTTTTGTTTCTTCTTGGGGTCTTCCTTGAAGGTGACCTTTTTAGATTTGCGTTCTTCTATCGCAGATCTCTTTTCCAAGGCTATAACGTGTTTCTCTACTGCTATCGCCTCTGTCAGGTTTTCAACTAAAGTTGTTTTATTTGCCCTATCTACGAAGACTGCTAAGTTTGATGGTAAGGCTGTGATATACCATTCACACCGTACTTCTTCGCTAGGTTGGGAAGTAGTGGGAATTTTGTTGAGGATATTATTGAATCGTAAATTGAAATCTTTGATGGGTTCTCTAGCTTTGGCTTTAAGATTGGATAAGTCACTGATTAACGTTGTCGTTGATCTGTCATCACCAAAATTGGTGAGGAATTGATTTTGAAAGATGTCCCAACTTGTTATAGACCCGGAGGGTAATGAAAAGTACCATGACCCAACTGTTCCTTGCATCATATAGGGAAAAAGCCGGACAACAGCATCTTCGTTGGTAACTCCGTTGAGATTGACAGAAAGCATGAAATTGTTAATGTGCTCTTCAGCTAGCATGCCTGCTTCTCGGTTGAATTTGGGTAGCCATTTCTCAGGATGGGTCGGTATTTGGCTCAGGGGTGGAGGCATTAAAACTGCTCCAGGGTTGTTCCATGGAAATTGGGCCATTTTTGAGCTGTTAGTAATTGCAAGTGTAGGGGATGATCCTTGAGGATGGGAAGATGAAGATATTATGATCTTAGACGATTGCGGAAGAGGGGTTGTGGAAGGTGGATGAGTGGTTTGGAATGAAGATGTGGGCGGTTGACTTCGCGGTGAGGGGGTTGAGATGGATGATGTAGATGAAAGAGTCTCACTATCAGACTGTAGTGATGTTTTCCTTGCTCTTTTCCTGGTGGGAAGAGGGAATTCAGTTGGCTGGATGTCAAATTTTTCGCTCTTTAACCTGGTCAGAGGATGAGCAGGATTGTACTGCGAAGTCACGCTACTTTGAGATTTATCAGACCCCAGTGTAAAAATAGAAAATCCCTGGAGTTTGTGAATCAGAGTTTGAACTTCAGGGGGTTCAATGGTAGATTGGTCTAAAATATTAGGGTATGTAGCAGCAGTTAATATTCAACCGACTTCTGACTCTGGATTTAAACGTACTGGGGAAGTCGGGGGAGTTGATGAGGGTGATTTACTCTCAGAATGGTATTTAGATTTCGATTTAGGTGCCATTCATAGTTCAGGCCCTCCTTCTAGCGCCAAATATGTTGAAGCCCCGAAAATCAGGTCGACAACAAGGGGGATACCCACCCGGTCCGGACCTTGGTTGGCAGCTCCTTATCCGTTTGGTATAGCGGGTCCGACTGGGGATAATAGGACCAGTTTCCCAATTTGGGGTGTGTGTGTGTGTGTAGAGTTGAATAATGCTGATCTAAGAGTAATTTAAAGCTAATCTAATTCAGATTCTTAAAATAACTCTATGCTATTGTAATATAATGAGAAACAACACATCTAATCTACGCTAACCCAGGATGTATATCTTCTATTATGCGATCTAAAGAGATTTCAAACAATAACTGGTAATAAAGATCACTCAGCTATCATAAGAATAGAAATCATTCAAGATAAACCACTTTGCATAAGAAGTTAGGCAAAACAGTTGTGAACAGCATATTGCATAACAAGCTATTCATATGTCAGACATAAACAATATGACTCCACCATATAGAAGTGCCAAATGGTAACCCATACATTCATGCAATAACATATAAACAACTGAAAACTATAAATCACTTAAAGAATATAAGCAGAAATTGCCAAGAGATAAAAGTACCATTTATGACTGATCCTACTCACAAACTCCAAGCAAAAACGATCTATCTCTACTTGTTCTAACATCTACTAAGAGTACAAAAGTGCAACATCAGTAGCAAATATCAAAATGAAAATAAAAATAAATCTCGATCCATCCATTCATCAAAACCTCCTCTGAGGGTGCAGAAGTGCATGTTCTAAGGACAAGTTTTTGACAAATCTTTGGACCCTTCTCTAAATGCCTGAGAAGGGTTCAAATACTACTAGCTAATTAACTTGATTACATAAATTTAGGATCCAGTTTTCAAATGAACGTCCTTTTGATAAAGCAAAACTATTTCTGAAAATTGAATCTGACTCTGAACTATTTCTATATTTTCTCCTTAGTGCTGTAAGCATGCAACATTCGACTGGGAAGAGTCGGCTGGTTTCCTTCCCCTTTCGTGTGTGCTATACAAATAGAAGTAACAAGTGCTGGCACCAATTTCTGGTAAACTATAAGATATTTTAGAGAATCTTCCTCTGACTGGGTGTATTCATTGTGTGTATACTTGGTAATAACTCAAATTTCCTTCAAACTGATTCTGCTTTTGCTATTTCGGTTTCCGGCCTTGCGAACGACTGGATGAGTTAAAGACTTTACTCTCTGAACAATTCTCTGGATCGAAAACTACCTCCGTTCTTTATTCCAGGCTTTTCTGGTGTGTAAGCTTCAGGGTTTTTTGTAATCATGCTGCTTTTGTACGCCTTTGATTCTGAGCTTTAGATGACCTATCGACATCAGCATCTGTTGAGTGATACTCTGGAATCTGTGGTCCTATTGTATGCGGCATCCGTTTCTGAAGGGATTTCTTCTCTGTTCTCCGAGCATTGGCGCTTTCCCCTTTTCCTTAGATGTTTTCTGCACATTGCTTCATGTTATTTCCTGTTTTATAGTTTACGCAAAGGAAAAGAGTAATGGTAATAAAGATTGACATGAAAGCTTTAAATCTTATGTATGCAATAATTATGACACTCATAGCGAACTGACCCTTCGAAAAAAAACATAAAGCTGTCATTCCTGGATACTTTGGTGCACAATCATTAATTTATTTTTAAGGTGCGCGCTTAATTTTGGTTAATGGACAGCTTTCCTTGAATACTGCGCCGAGGAAAATTCGCGTTCATCGCAGATCGTAGATCGCATTATAGCATCATGGCATCGCAATATCGAATCATTGCAGTATCGCAGATCGCAGATTGCAGATCACAAAAATTAGTCATTATGTGCTACTTTACGCGATGTTGCGATATGCGACGTCGCATATCGGTCGTCGGAGATTTCTTAAGTTTTTCATTTAAGAGCGCTTCATAGTGAATGTGATGCGATGAATTTCGCATTGCTTCTTCATAGTTTATTATGTTCATAAAAAAAATGTTTCATTCTTTTGTTGCGATAAAGTTTTAAGGAATCAAATACAAAAAAAAATGTTCATAAAACTGTTTGTTTGAATTTTTATTAAGGGTCCCCATTTGCTTGGTGTTATTGCTAATATCAAACAAAGAGGGGGGTTGTTGGTGGCCACAACAGGTATGTATAATATTTGTATTTTTAAGGGTCAATCATAAGATGTTGTAGGGTTGAATTTATGGCTCTAGTGTTTGTATCTTGAACTATAGATGGTTCATAGGAAACCCTAGTGTTTAGAAACCCTAATATAAAGGTACTTGTTCCTTATAACTTGACTTATAGGGTTTTTTAGGATGTTAGGGCATGGGAGAAACCCTAGTGTGACTTAATATGAATTAGTGTTTGTACATGTTGTATCTTTGTAGACAGTTCTAGGTTGGGGAAGTATGCCAAAGCATCTAAGTAAGGTTTTGATTTAATTGGATGAATAATGTATTAAACCATTAAACAATTGTAAATACTAAGTATTTATAAGAATATTAAAGGGTTGATTTTCATTCATAACAGGATTAATCTTTAAATTGATTTGAAAAGAATAATTAAGAATATATATCATCCTTTAAACATTCATAATGAATATCTAATTAATCATATATTGTTGATGCATGCAGAAACATTCTACAGCCAAACAATACATGTTCAATATATGACAGAAGGAAATAATTAAAAGATTTAGAGGAATTAAGTAAGAAAAATCATTTAATTAATTAATATTTTTTAATGATTATAATTTTGCATGGGATTTCATGGAGACTGATATTCAATATAATATTTCCCAGACTCCTACGTTGCCTTGAACATGTGCAGGAATAAATATGAAAAAACATAAAGGAATAACAGGACAAACTCACATGAATATAAAAGTTGTTAGGAATGAAGCCAAAATCCTTCAATTATCTTTAGAAATAGCTCAGGATGTTAGAAACATGTCTAGGATCATTACAAGGGTTCAACCCTAAATCTTTCGAATTACAAAATACTTATAGAATCTAATTCGAAAATATCTAGATTTGAACATAAAATTTATTAAAAAATGAAATAATATCTGAAAGTGTTTTGGATTTACAAAAATAGAATAGAAAAGTAGCTATTCTAAATTGATTTGAATAACCAGCACACAATTTAAGGGTGTTGTTTGATGATTGTTGCCTTTAACTGAATTTTCTTCTTTCTACTCTTTCTTTCCATGTGAGTGGTTACTGAATTCCTCGCATCCTATTTTACTCGATGATTTTAAGTAAATAATCCCATATTTTATCATTTGAGATAGAAAATTTTGTTACTTTCCTATATGCCTCATTGACTTCTATGTATTTTTCAAAAGTTGACCTAGTGATGAACATATGGTAAATTTCATGTTGAATGAAAATATCATACTCTAGGCCTTCTAGGAACGCTTTGACACTGATTATCCCTTTGACTTGGGAAAATTTGATTCTGTATATTGCTTTCTAGTGTAATTTGTAGTAATAATATTCTAGTGGAATCAATTGGCCACTAGAATGTCATAGAGATGGAAGTCCTTTTTGATGTAGAATATTAAATTTTTTGAGGAACATTTTAATCTATGCTTCTAAGTTTTGACACTTGTTCTCTAATTGTAACATCAATTTTTATTTTTGTCAAAACTCTTCTTACCTCTAGGACAGTATCAATTCATATCCTCAATTCCAAATTCTTCTAGTTCTTCTTTTGTTTTAGTTTTGAGGACTTTGGTTATTTTACTAGATTCTCTAGGCATCTACTCCAAATTTTCTTTGATTCTTATGATGGCTGCTTTTGATCTTTGCATGAACTCCTCTTGTTCAAAAATGATTGAATAGATTTCCAAATTTAATTCATGGTTTAACTTATATCAATCCATATATTATCCTTTACCTCATCTAATGTCTATGCAATCAATGGCTCATTCTCATATTCCTCTAGTTGTCTAGTTAATCTGAATTTTTTTTTAACTTCAGCCATATATGCATTATCAGCCCTTATCTTATTATCTTGAGATTTATTTAGTTGAGTTCTGAGTTTTTCAATTTTCGTATCTTTTAATGACATGTCTCCCATAGATTTTGATAATTGATCATCTTGATTCTGACTAGGAGACTATGTTTCTATTGTAGATACTATTGTTGTAGACACTACTACTCCAGATGTTCCTACTCCAGTGTTGATTTGGAGTTCTCTTTCCTTGATCAATTTTTCCATCTTTGCTTCCATTTTTTGAATTTGTATGTTTTTCTCTACAATCATTTGAAGCATATTTTCTTTTTCTTTCTCCAGCTGACCTACTTCTTGTGCTTGAGGATGTTTAGTAGTTGGGTATCTCAGTTGTTTCCTTAATGCCTATATATATGCATTTCTTCTTTTGATTATTTCCTCAACTTTTTTTTATATATTTAGGATCTAATGCTAATTTTATAACCAAATCTGCAAGCCCTTTAATTTTATTATCTGTTGCTAGGGAAGACATTTTTTTCCAATTTTAATTGGGAATGAATGTTATTCAAAGAAGCATGTAGCTTAGAAGATGCAATGACAGAACTTGTAAAAGATGAATATATCATTTCTCATGTTTTCTTGTGAAGATAGATTTCATCAATAGGATGTATTTGCTTGGTGTCAAATGAAAACACAAAGGTTTTGTAATCTTCGAAACTTTTAGGCACAGGGACCTTTGGTTCCAAAAATGCCAATTGGAATTGTCCCCTTTCACTATCGAGGGCTTAAAGTAATCTAGTTTGAGGTTTGGAATAATATCTCCAAAACTTTGCATATGTGGAAGTCTTTAATGCCTCATTTTTCTTCTTCATCTCTAAGAATATTGCAAAACTACTTTGTAGTTTTGAAGAAGAAGGAGAAGAAGGAGAAGAAGGAGAATCCAATGTAGTTTCTGGAGCTTGTTGTAATGAAAAAGGAGATTGTGTTGATAGTAAATCTATAGTAATATCTTTGGAAGTTTGAGCTTCTGAATATTCTTCATCGAGATTTATAGTTTTCCTCCTTTTCAATACTTTAAATGTTTCTTTTTGTAACTCTAACCCTGTTGGAGATACACTTTCTCTTGGTCTCTTTAGCTCTTTTTATATCATTCTTGGAGTTTCCAATGTTGTTTGATTGGAAACTGGCTCCTCAACCTCCTGCAATGTATTCTCTACCCATTCTTCCTTGTTGGCATATTTCTAAACTCAAGATTTGTCATAGGAACATATGGTGCACATTTATGAGCAACTCTCATTGATGAGATTACTCCTAATGGATCATATGACCAAGTAAAACTCAACTTAAACTTTATCTAACTTAATAAGTCATTGAATTCCTTCTCTATAGCTCTAGTGTTGACTATGAATGGACCAACATGTGCTTTCAATTTAAACTGAGATTTTTGTTTTCTAGAAACAAAATGAACCTAATCCATGTTAATCATTTGTCTAATGTACTCAAGTGAAAAAATCCTCATGGGGAGGAACACTAGTAATTTATATGGTTGAAGCTCGTAGTCATAAATATTACATTCAGTGAAATTCAGGTATAAATACCTACCTCCAACTTTAGTTTGCTAACTCAGATTTATAATTCTCTTGATCTCTGTTGAAACCCTAGGAACTCCATTAATATTTAACAAACAAGTTTCTATATACAAAAATTGATTGAAAAAATCACTGAAATAAAACTCTTTAGAGGTTTTTCTCACTAAATATGTCTAATGGATCACTAACCAAGCTTTACCTTCAACATCCAACTTTTGTAAAGTAAACTTGAATCTTTATGACTAATGATATAAGAATAAGTAAACCAAAATTGATTGATGCTTAAATGATCCGTCAACACTGAAATTTAAAAACTGATCATGAATTACATCGGAAAGAAACTAACTATAGCTAAACATGATTCAAGGTTTTTTACCAGAAGAGAACATTGATAGAAAGCCCAAAATGACTTCATCAACCCATTAATCACTGGGATAGCCTAATAGATAAGACACTAAGGAGATAACTTGCCTAGACATCTCAGGAAACATTGCAGAGTGATAAGGTGGATTTGTTCTGGGTAATTCTGAGTTTCTGGTAAAAATGACTCAAATATATGAGCTCTTTATGAGAAAGAAAGTTTTTGATAGATTTCCATTAGAGCATTAGAATAAAAAGAGTGTATAGAGTTTTGAGGTTTTAGCTGGAGGGATTAGCAAATTGACTCAACAGTTATATGGAAAATAGTTTCATTGTTCTGAGCGATTACAACTCTTTGTCTAAGACGATATTGGGCTCCACACCAGGTGATAAATTCTGGAAAATGATGGTTTTGAGGGAAACAAAACTAGTGGTAGAATGGATTCCCAAAAGTAGAATTCATCATTGGCATCTTCATATTTTTGAAATGCCTAATTTTGAAGTTCGTTTAGGTCAAATTCACAATTGGTCTCTACAGTTTTAAACTGGGTATCAACAAGTGGGAGTTTGTCCAAGTTAATGACCAGGGGTAACAAAGGATTATCTACAAGAACTTTTTATTTTCCTTTATGGGAAGCCATTAGGAAAAACAAAATTACTAAGGAAAATTTAGACAGTTACCTAAAAATGATGACAGTTGAAGTTCATTTTTCGTTGGGATGTGTTTACAGTATTGTTTTGAGAATTTTAATCATAGGCAGAAATTACAAATGATCAATTTTAAATGGATAATAATCTTTTATTAGGATCATATAATGGGTTTCAGTTAGAGTACCTGTGGAGGATTAAATGTTGTAGAAATTGATGCAAGAGAATTAACGGGAAATGGTCATTTGCTATATTTGGCGGGAGAGATACCAATTGCTACATGTAGCAGAATGTTGTTGAATGATAAAAATGGGAAGAGAGATGGAAATGTGGGTGAGTGGTTTTTCTGGGAGCGAGATGGAAATGTGGGTGAGTGGTTTTTCTAGGGGCAATATGGTAAGTGGTAACAAGTAGTGGGGGGGGGGTGGGTGGGGGGGGGCGGGGGCGTGTTTGGTGGTGGGGGGGGCAATTGTTGAGAGCTTGTCATGTAGGCAAAGCAGGTTTTAGTTAAACTACTTTGTGGACCCCCCCTTCCATTATTGTTCGGGAATTTGGGGGGTCTTTTTATTTGCCTATGACCATTGATCTAGACACATTAAATCTAATTCGACGAAAAATATGTGATTGTTAGCCCTTTGCAGGTGGTGATCACTTCACCTTATTACAAATCAACAATTTATTTAAAATATGAAAAGTTTAAAACTATAGTGAGCGGCATTTAAATGTGCTCGCTTTCCGAAGGGTAAATATTTTTTTATTTGTTTTTAGTATTCCCCTTTCATTTATTTCTTTATTTTTCATTTTCCAATTTTTCTTTTCTTTTGATTTATTTTTCTCTTTTTCTTATTTTTCTTTTTCTCTATTTTTTAATTTTATTTTTATTTTGAAAATGCAGGAAAAATATACAAAATATTACAAGGGTAAAAGTAAGTTACAACATCGGCTCCATATTGGTACTGCTTCCCCTGCGGCATGTAGAGAACATGCAAATTCATGTTTCTTCTCCTTGGCTTGTGGATTTTATGGTATGAAAAACACATTTTCTACTAAAATTTAAAGAAAACCAAAATTTACAATGATGATGATTTCAAACACTTAACACTGAATATAATTCTTGCGGTATTTCCCATTGTCTAGAAATGATAAATATTTTCCTTCTAGATTGTGTATAAAAAATGTGTTGTTTCCTTTCACTTCTGTAATGCTAAAAGGTCCCAACCATAAGTTACTTGCCATGTTTTCCTCTTTCTTCTCTTCTTGCATCCCATCTGAGAACTAAATCTCCTTGTTTGAAATCTCTTTCCTTGCCCTCCCTATCAAACAAACTCTTCATATTGTCTTGATACTGTTGAAGTTTATGCTAAACTTCATCTTTATCCTGATTCAGCTCAATGATCTAATTGATCCTTCTTAAAAAATCAACTACTTCTTCATATGACTCCTAAAAAACTTCACGACCGGAAATGAAAATTGTGTAGGGAATATAGCTTTAGTTCCATAAAAAAGTTGAAAAATAGATTTACTAGTGGATATTTTACGTGAAACCCTATTTTCCCATACTTCATATTTGAGATGATTGTCCCAACTCCTTTTATGATCTTCTAATACTTCCTTGATGACTTTAATCATGTTAGGAAATTAGATATTACAGAGAAATGGAACACATGGAATATTGTAGAAATATAAACACAGAAAACACATAAAACCAGAGAGACACAGATATACGTGGTTCACATAGTTTGGGTTGCGTCCACCCCGAACAGCCAATCCTTCCTTTCTATTATCCAGCAAAATGAAGAGACACAACCTACAACAGATCCACTGTAATATCTTTTGTTTTCTCTCACTGTTTCACCTCTCTGTTTCTCGCTCGGAGAATACACATCTATTACACAGCCTCAAATACAATGCCCTCATACAAAGAGAGGGGTTGCCTTCTAGGGAAAAAACCATAAACTAAACAAACATTATATCGTCAAATCATTCGCCTAATGAACAGCCAAGATTGACTAGAAATTACTATACTTTTACAAGGCAATTTTACATATGTTTTAAGCTTCGTGGGCGTTTCCCCTAAAACCCCCACCGGGGGACTACTAGCCCCTAGAACCCCCCAACTAGGGGGGATCAGCCCCCCCAAACCCCCACAGGGGGGACAAGTCCCCCCCACGTGTAGGGGTGTACAAACTTCCTGGGGTATACATCCAACTGAAACAAAGACCTCTGAACAATCATGTTGCACACTCAACAATCTCCCACTTGGAGAATGATTGTAGTTACTCCATCGCTGCTTCATTTGCTAGAAAATGACTCCTCTTTGGACCTAGTTGTTTCTCATCTTCATTGTCATCCTTGAAGACCAATTTAAACTGAGCATATTCTCAATTTCTCCCTGGTTACAACTTTTGTTAGCATATCTACAGGATTCTAGCTAGTGTGTATCTTTTGCAGCTTCAACTCTCCATCTTCCAACACTGATCGTATGAAATGGTACTTGAGTTGTATGTGTTTATTCTGGATGAAATGTTGAGTTCTTGCAAGATGAATGGCACTTTGGCTATCACTGTATAATGTGCCCATATCATGCTCCTTACCCAATTCACCCATAAACCTTTGTAACCAAATCATTTCTTTACTAGCCTCTGTAGCAGCAACATACTCTGGTTCTGTTGTTGAAAGTGCAACAACACTTTGGATTTTTGAAACTCAACTGACATTTGTTCCTCCTACAGTAAATACATATCATGTAGTGATCCTCCTGTTATCTCTTTCACCTGCCATATCTGCATCAACATATCCATGTAGAGAAATGTTTGAACCACCAAATCATAATGCTTGATTTGTGGTACCTTTCAAATATCTAAGAATCCATTTCACTGTCATCCAATGTTCCTTTCCTCGATTGTTCATGTACCTATTTACATTTTCCACTGCATGTGCAATACCAGGCCTTGTGGAGACCATTGCATACATTAAGCTTCCAACTGTTGATGCATATGGAACTTTAGACATATAATCCATGTCTTCTTGGGTCTTTGGGCACATTTCCTTACTAAGTTTGAAATGGCTAGAAAAAGGTGTACTAACTGGTTTTTCATTGTACATATTAAATCTTTTCAACACCTTTTGTATGTACTCATTCTGAGATAATGTTAATTTTTGATTTTCCCTATCTCTAGTTATTCTCATGCCAAGGATTTGTTTTGAAGCTCCCAAATCCTTCATTGCAAATGAATTTGCCAATTTTCTTTTGAGCACATTTATTTCCTGCATATTAGACCCTACAACTAGCATGTCATCCAAATAAAATAATAATACAATATAGCTTCCATCATTTTGATTTTTTAGATAAACACAATGATCAGAGTGACAACTAGTATAACCTTGTTCAGACATAAACTTGTCAAATTTTAGATACCACTGCCTTGGAGCCTGCTTTAAGAAATACAAGCTCTTCTTCAACCTGCACACTAGTTTCTCCTTCCCTTTCACCTCGTATCCTTGTGGCTGCTACATATATATCTCTTCCTCGAAATCCCTATGGAGAAAGGTTGTCTTTACATCTAACTGATCAAGATGCAAACTACTACTAGACTCAAAATAGTTTTGATTGAAGTCATTTTAACAACAAGAGAAAATATTTCATCAAAATCAATACCTTTCTTTTGTGCAAACCCCTTCACCACCAGTCTAGCTTTGTACCTCTGTTTTCCTCCATCTTCTTCCTTCAGCCTGTAAACCCATTTATTCTGCAATGTAGTTTTACCTGAAAGAAACCTAACTAAGTCCCAAGTCTGGTTATGCATTAAGGAGTCCATCTCTTCTTCCATGGCTAGCTCCCACTTCTTCCTGCTTTCAACCTGTAGTGCTTCTTCATAACATTTGGGTTCACCTGAATCAGTCAAAAATAAATAATATAATGAAGGAGAGTATCGTTCAGGGGGTATACTTATCCTGGTAGATCTTCTAACACCACTTTCAGGTGTTTGGGGTGCCTGTTGCTATTGTGGTGGTTACTATTGTGGTGGTTTTTGTTGTTGTGGTTGTTGATTATTATTATTTTCAGGCACCTTTAATTTTTCAGTGATCTCATCAAGAACTATGTATTCCTTGTTTTCCTTTTCCTATTTCTTTTCCTGCAACTAATTTTTATACAAGACCTTTTCATTGAATATTACATCTCTGCTCCTAATGATTTTGTGATTTTCATAATCATATAAGCGATAACCAAAATCATTAACACCATATCCAATAAAGGTACATTTCTTTGATTTTGCCTCAAGCTTTGTTCTGTTTTCTTTATTAATATGGACAAAAGCCTCACAACCAAAAGGCTTTAAAAAAGAGTAGTTTACCTTTTTTCCTGTCCATGCTTCCTCTGGAACACCACCATCCAAGGAACTTGAAGGCCCTCTGTTTATTAGATAAACAACAGTATCTAGAGCATCTACCCAAAATTGTAAAGGCAATCCTACATGCAATCTCATGCACCTTGCACGCTCCATGATTGTTTTGTTCATCCTTACTAACACACCATTTTCTTGTGGTGTTCTTGGAACTGCCTTCTCTTTGTGAATTCCATGCTTTGAACAATACTTATCAAACTCTTTGTTGCAATATTCATCTCCATTTTTTTATCTAAGACACTTCAATTTCTTTCCTGTCTCAATCTCAACCAAAGCTTTCCATTTCTTGAAAGTATCAAATACATCAAATTTATTCTTAATACAATAAATCCAAGTTTTTCTAGTTGCATCATCAATAAAAGTAACATAATAATGAGAGCCATTGAGAGATGATACCTGACCAGGTCCCCATCCATCTGTATGCACAAGCTCTCATTTTTCATTCTTCTTTTCTTTCCCAACTCTGAGAAATTTGACTCTCTTCTGTTTTCCATAAATGCAATTTTCATATAAGTCCATCAACATTCTTCAAACCCGGCAACAAATTCCTTGAGTGAAGGATCTTCATCCCCTTATCACTCATGTGTCCGAGCCTATGATGCCATAATGCTGCATCTGCTCCTTTGGAAGTTAAAGCATTAACAGAGTTAGAAATACCATTGCATAAATACAATGTACCAACCTTTTCACCTTTTGCTATTACCAGGGCTCCTTTGGTGACCTTCAAATAAATTGTCACACAACCTTCATCGCCTAACTTCCTTGTTGAAATCAAATTTTTCTTCAGATCTGAAACATGCCTTACCTCCTTTAGTAGCCACTGGTTTCCATTTTGCTATTTTACAAGAACCTTACCCATTCCAACAATTTTACAGGGTTTATCATGACCCAAACGGACTTGACCAAAATCTCCTTGAACATAGTCATGAAAATATTTCTTATTAGGTGTGGCATCGAATGAGGCCCTTGAATCTACCACCCAGGAATTAGTACTATTTACGAAAGAAAGAATCAAAGCATCTTGTAACACCTCACCTGTCACATTTGCTTCATGATTTTTTTCTTGTTGTGCATCTCCTTCTTTTCCCTTCTGAGATCTACAGCCTTTCTTTAGGTGTCCTTTCTTTCCGCATTTCCAGCACACTATCCTCGATCTGGACTTGGATCGACCTTGCCTTGATTTACTGCGATATCCTGAGCTCTTTCCTCTTTCAATTTTTCTTCCCCTAGACTTTGCACTCAAAGAATTACCCAATGTCTCACTGGAGCTTTTCCATCGCATTTCCTCGCTAAGGATAGCACTGACAACATCATCAAACCTTAAAGTACTAGATCCAGAAATAGAGTTACTAATGGCCATTACTAAACCATTCCAACTTTTTGGCAATGAGCACAAGAATAATAGAGCTCTAACTTCATCATCAAAGTTTACCCCTACAGAACATAATTGACTTGTAACAGTATTAAAATCATTTAAATGGTCTACAACAGATCCACATTCTGACATCTTCATATTAAATAATCGTTTCATAAGAAATGCCTTGTTTGAGGCAGAGGGTTTTTCATATAGTTTCTCCAACACCTTAGTCAAACCCTCTGTCATTGTTTCCTTCGAAATGTTGAAGGAAACTGACGTTGTGAGGCACAACCATACTGTTCCGAGTGCCTTTCTATTGAGAAGGTTCCATTCTTCATCTGTCATACCCATCAGCATCTTTGTTTTTCCCTGTAATGGTAGGTACATATCTTTCTGATACAAATAATCTTCCATCTTCATCTTCCACAACGAGAAGTTTTGACCGTTAAATTTCTCAACCCTAAACTTACCATCTTCCGCCATTTCTCCCACTCAAACAAGGAACCCTTCTTTCCTACGTGTTTATCAACCAAATAGACCTTCGACTCTGATACCAGTTGTTATAAAATTATATATTACAGAGCAATGGAACACATAGAATATTGCAAAAATATAAACACAGAAAACTCATAAAACTAGAGAGACACAGATATATGTGGTTCACCCAGTTTGGTCTATGTCCACCCTGAACAGCCATTCCTTCCTTTCTATTATCCAGCAAAATGAAGAGACACAACCTACAACAAATCCGCTGTAATATCTTTTGTTTTATCTCACAGTCTCACCTCTTTGTTTCTCACTCGGAGAACACACATCTATTACACAGCCTCAAATACAATTCCCTCATACAAAGAGAGGGGTTTCCTTCTAGGGAAAAAAACCCTAAACATAAGTTCTACCGTCAGATCATCTGCCTAATTAACAGCCCAGATTGACTAGAAATTACTATACTTTTACAAGGCAATTTTACATCTGTTTTTAACTTCGGGGGCACTGCCCCTGAAACCCCCTCTGGGGGACCGCTAGCCCCTATACCCCCTAGCAGGGGGGGATTGGCCCCCTTGAACCCCCGTGAGGAGGACAAGTCCCCTCGGCACCCCCCCCGCTCGCCGCGTGGAGGGGTGTACAAACTTCATGGGGTATACATCTAGCTGAAACAAAGAACTTTGAACAATCATGCTCCAAACTCAACAAATCAGACGTTTATTTGATGATTCTTAATGAGCACTAGTATTGCAGCAAGAATGTGGCAACTCCTAGAGCTACGAGCTTTACTTTATCAACCTGGGGTTCATACAAACTTGGAGGTGACAGTGTTGTATGCACAAGTAAGAGTGGCAATTCTGCCTTTTGTCGTTGTTCAGCTAGCGAGAGACCACTAGGGCTTTCAAGTCAGACTTCTATGGATTTGAAAGAAGCTTGGTTACTGATGAAATAAAGAGAAATCTACTCTAGGAGAAAGCTTGTCTACTGCAATAAGGAAAATGATTGAAATCCTATGCTAAAAACACCATTCTCTAACTAACTGTTGAGAAACTATGCTTTATAATGATGCCAATCTAACATGTATGAAATGCTACTATCTAAAGCGTGGAGGTTCAAGACACCAAACATCACTACTGTGCATGTAAAGGACTGAAATAAATCCGTTTTGTTCTTTTTATTCTTTTTATGGAAAATCAAGTGTAAACCATAATCTCTTTTGGTGATGTGGCGGGTGTCTTAGTGATGTTGGTGAATGGTTGGGAGGTTTAGGAGATGGTTGGAAGGTTTGGGAGACCCTTGGGTGACCTTGTGTGCCTTCCTAGAGTTTTTCCCTCAATTCGGCCTCAAAACATGCCACTATGGGAAAACATATAGGATGTACTAGAAACCTACAGGATTCCATGTATTTCTACAGGATACAGCTGAGAGCAAAATGATGGTCGACAGAGGTAATTGAAGGATTATGGAAGGTGGTGGATGGGTGGAATGGAGTGAGAAAATTTCTAGGATCACTCAAAAATCAAAACCAAGGTTAGGAGATGCTTGGATTTGCTCAACATGATTGGAGGAATTCTTATGTAAAATGATGAGATTGGTGAAGTTCTCAGTGAAAGAAAGGAATGATTATAGATGGATGAAGTAGGAAGGTGGTTTCCTGCTGTGAGATCTCTTTGTACTTCTGAAGCACCTGCTCTGCATCAAACATTTATAATTTCCAAAAAGTCATGTAAACAAGAAGAATTCTAACAACTTAGAAAAGCATAATTTAATGAGCTAGTTGTCTACTTCATGCATGAGGAAAATTGCTGAATAAAATTGAATCATGGATGAGATCTACTGTAAGATTGAAGATGGAAAATATGGTGATTAAATCCTACACTTGTAAAACTCATCAAATGTCGGTTCAAGTAGAGTAAACTCTAAATCTTATGAGAAAATGGAAATATGTCTTTTTGGGGCTACATAAGGGTCTTTTCCTCAAATCATGATCCCTGAGGGAAGAGGTGAGGCAAAGACACCTACTTACAGCTTTTTGGTGCTCCTTTTATCCCTTCTAACCTACTACTAAAGTAAAGCACAAATGGTAGCAAACTAATAAACAACTAATCAAATCTACATTACTTGCAACGAAATACTTCTAAAGACAATTTAACCATGAAGCTATGATACTAAGACAAGCATATAGATACAAGAAGAGGAGCCTTCGGTGCTAGGGTTGGCCCCTAACCCAAGGTCTTTAGCCCTCTGAGTTAACTCAATACTGGATCAAGAAAAAACTCATTTTCATTATCAAAATAGAAAACTACATCAATGTCTTCCACAAGCTTGGAGCTCGAAAATAACTAGAGTTTCTAGAACAAAAATCCGAATCCTAATGAGGCTATAGGCCTCTCTACTTATACCATTGAAGTACCCAATGGATTCCTTAAATCTAGGGAGGCTTGGCTCCCAAACTTGAGATGAACTAACTCTTTGTCTATCACTTGCTCAGCTTCCTTTTGATCTTCATGACTTGGTTGATTGCACTCTGAGTTTGTTTGATTAATGGAGGAATATTCAAATGGGGGAGGAGTAAATGAGGAGGATTTACCTCCTATAATTTTTCTCCCTTGTCCCATTTGAATTTCAAACATTATTCTTGCCAAAATTCCTTGATTTTCTCTTCCAAACTTGCATTCGATGCATATTAGTCCACTAGGCATAGTATCTCACTTTAACTCATCTCATTAAACAAAATATAATCAAAAAATGTAACAAATTGTGAGAAGAGTTGATTTGACTAGCTAGGAGATAAATTAAGGCCCATCTAATTACCCAATGATGAAGCTCATCATCACCCCCTACTGAAACTATTTCTTATCCTCTGAGAAACTCAATCAATATCCATGTCTTTCATAGCTCTAGTGGCGTCCTTGACATCCCATGCTTCTGTCATGGTTTCCTTTTCTTATGCATAGAATCATGCCTTATTTTCTACCTCCTCCCACTACTTTATTTCTTCTTCTTCCTTCCTTCCTTCTAACATTCCCAAGAGCAGTGGTGGACTAATTCTCAAGCCAATCCAATTGACTTTGAGCCTTTGGATGGATTGCTTGTACATGGGTGTCATGTTCAGAGCTTCTCTCATCCTTTGAGGAGAGTGGTACTCTCTTATCTTTAAATTGTATGGAAAATTATTCCATATCCTTAGGCAAGCTAGGATGTTGTCATCCCCTAATAATGCGAGCATGTCCTAAAAATGTGTAATTTCTTTTTCTTGGGCAGAAAGATACCTAGGTGCAAGTTGAGGATCATTTGCAATTAAATTATGTGTATTGATGAGAGCCATTGGATTAGACTACTCATCTCTAATCATAAGAGGCTATGTTTGTTCCCTTGCCAATATCCCCTTCATTTCTGCAGCCCTTATTTCCTCATGGTTCATCCATGATGCCAAATCCATCAAATGTAAATCCCCTAGATTTTCATTAGGGTCCCATACATTCATATATATCAAATCCATGTTATGTAAGTAGAAATCAAACATCTTAGCCCTATCTTCCAATGTTCTTTGATCACAAAGATCAATGAATTGTCTATAATATTGGAATGGCATAGTGCCTCTCTATGCTAGGGTCTTGATTTGGAACTGTATCTATTCCTTAAGGTATAGTGCATAGGACTTAGCTGGCATCCTACATTGGATTGCTTCCGAAGATAGACTAGCCATGGATGCCAATTGATTCTCTCTTTCTTGCAATTTTCCTTTCAACCATGCATTTTCTACCTCCAACTGATTTCTCGTTATGGCCTTTGTGTCCCTCAAGCTACTTAGTTCCCTTCCCATCTCTTTGAGCTTCTCCTCCATGTGACCAATGTCCTCCACTCCCTTGGACTTGACAATCTGCATCCATCTATGAGTTCTAGCTCTTTCTTTCTCAAGCTCAAAGAATAATGGAATGGAAAATTTTTGTGGAATGACTCTGCTCCCCTCAATAAATCTGTAGTAGGAGTTAAGGTTAGGTTGAGGACTAGGTTCCCTTAGCTTTGGGTCCTCTCTCCTTGTTTCTGGCTACTTACTTCTTTCCTCATCCAATTTTTGAGTTTCCTGTAGGACTTCCTCTGCTTCCTGTAGGTCAAGTTGTGTATCCTGTAGGATGTATTTTCCTTTGGATGAGGTAGATATGGTTACAAGCCTTCTCACATAGGTGATAGGAGACTTAGATGAGGTTTGTACTGAGGATCCTTCTTCTTGAGTTTTTACATGAGGAGCCATCTTCTCTAGCTGTTTGGGGTGAGTCCTCAATAACAATGGGAACCTTGGTTGGAGTTTGGAGTTTTTCCTGCCTTATCCTTGTAATTTTCCTTGTTCTGAAGTATAAGGGGGTTTGCCTTTGTCTTTTGCCATTTTATTTTATAGGGGTGCTAAGGGTAGTGAGGGCAGTTGTTGCCTCTCTCTCAGTGGGTTCTGGAGACACCCTAGGTGACTCCTCCTTCTCTTTTGCCTCCTCTTTTCCATTTCCCATTTTGCCTATGCCTTTCCCCTCTTCTTCTCCCTCTATATCCTCATATTGTTTATCAGTTCCCTCCTTGACATCTTCCTCTGTTTCTTCATCACCTTCTTTCTCTTTCTCTTTCTCTTCCTCTTCATCCTCATTTATCTCCTCTTCGTCTCTCTCTACTTCTTCTCCATCTATTTCGGTCTCTTCTTCATCCTTTTCACTAAAAATAGGGCTAATATCATATGTGAGGGCTTTGATATCCTCATTTGTCTGCATGTCTCTGAAAATTTCCCATTAGATACGAATTTTGAGGTTTTGGAGGGAATCTTCTATGATGATTCTAATTAATCCATAGTGGGCTAACTATTGGTAGTTTCCTTCCTGCACCTTTATGCTTGTACCTATTAGTGATTTTAGAAGGATGTATGGTATGTTGATCCTATGGTGAGGAGGTGTTTCTACTCCAAACCTCAATTCTTCAAGGAGCCTAAAGTGATAACCATAAACCACACTATACCTACCTCCACATGATATGTATTTTATAAGGTGGTAGCTTACCTCATTCCATGGGTATGGTTGGCTTGTTCTCCTTACTCCATTCTTGTCCTCAATGGGCTCCTCTCCCTCTAAAAAGAATTTCTTCTTGGCATTCTGGTTATCTCCCATGTCTTTCCTTCTCCAAGGCACTCTTAGGGGAAGTGTGGTAATTCTTCTTATGAGTTCAGGGGTGAGATCTATGGAAAGGCCTCTCACCACAACAATTTCTCAAAATACCCCATCCAATTATGCCTCGTGAAGATTTATAACACAAGAGAGTGTTGGTGAATCCTCACAGTGTTAATGGGATCCCTTCTATTAAACCCCCCTGCCATTTTGTCTGGTGAATTTTGAGGAGCATAGATGGTTTATACAAATTTTAATGCAAGAGGAAATGGGATTGAAATACTTGAGGAGACAATTCCCTTACGGAGCTATAAAATTCACTCATACTAGGAGATTTTTTTGTTCTATTCACTTGGAAAAATGGAAGGAAATGTAGATATTACCTCCTCATGGTGTTTGTTGTAGCCAACCCCTATGTTTTCCCTTCTAAAACTACTCTCGACCAATCCTATAGATTGTCTGATTGTATCCTGTAGGATTCCTATGTGATCTTGTAGGAAGTCCTGTGTGATCTTGTAGGACGTCATGCACAAGAGAAAGATGGAAATTTTCTCTTCTGTAGGTTTCTTGCGTATGAGAGTGATTTTGATAGAGTGATCCTTGAGGAGATGAATGCATGAGTGCATGGGGATCAATGTTTATTTCCTCTTATGTTCGAGTTGAGTGAGGTGGTGTGCTGGCAACCGAGGTATGATTTTTCTATGTCTTGAACATTGGTCCCCACTACCACCTCATCATTCCTCTATCCTTGTAATCAACTCCCACTTCGGGCATTCGTAGTCTCAACTGCTCCTAATCTGAATCTTGTTTTCTTTGACTTGACTGCTCGCACATGTGTGGGGACTAATTGTTTTGTCCTCGCTGACTGAACGAAGGTGGCGAAGTTAATTGGCCACCTTTCGCTTATAAACCAACTCACTCACAACCTTTACATATTTTGACTACATTATGAAAATGAGAGATTGAAGTGAGATACTTACCTGTGGTGATAATACCTTGCTTCAATTTGTTGAAGACGTGAGGTGCTTTCTGTGTGGTGGCTACATGTTATTTTTTCCTCCATTTTAATGTATATCTTGCCTTGTTGATGATTGCCTTGATGTGCAAGTACCTGGTGTTGAAGATGATAGTGTTGTTGCTGATCTGGAGCTTCTTCTTCCCTTGGATCCTCATGTTGGAAACTTTTTGCTACTCATGATTTTTATTCTGTGGGATAGGTTGCTACAGGATTTCCTAGAGGATGTCTTGTAGCTGCTTCTCCCTCAAAAATTTTAATCATTTCCACTGCAGGGACTTGAGGATGATTACATGGATAGAGAGGAGCTCTAGGAGTGTGAATAATGAGAAAATACATTTAGGTGCTACCCCCCTCTACTCTTTGTTTCATCTTTCCTCTGTGTTCTCTCTTGAAGACTGAATCTTTTGAAAACTGATTTTTTTTTTTATGATGGATGCATGGGTGATCATGGTGGAGAGAGGTATGGTAATGAAGTTGTGATGTAGTTTTTTTTATTTTTTGACATGGGCATGTCATTTCCTTGACGTAGGGTTACTCACTTTAGGATTTCGAAGCCACTGTAATTCCTACATGATCATCCTATAGGTTTTCAGGGGATCCTGTAGGTTTACAAGGAATCCTGTAGAAAACACGGTACCCTTGAAGACTGAGGAAAATGAGTGTAAAAAATGAAAGAAATGGTGGAGTGTGTTAAGCCCCTATACCAATAGGTGTCATATATAATGATTGACTTGGTTTAGCTTTGAAATATGTTCATGCCTCTACTTGTTGTCAAGGTTTTCCATATTTATAAAAAATCCAAAAATTAAAAAATGTAAAGAGGGTATACCCTAAAAGAAAAATCAAAGGGTGAAAAGAATAAAAAGAGGTCAAAAAATGAAAGAAAATGAACCCCAACCAAAAGAAAGACCAAGAAAGTGTGCAAGTCTAAATACCACTACTTTTTACTTCTGTATAATAAAAATTTTGTGAGCTTGTCACCTATGCCACAATTCATGAATAGTCAAATAGTTTAATCTTGACTAATTCATATTTTCAATTTCATGTTGTAGAAATAGAGAATAAAGATCTGACGAAAAAGTTTAATCTTGGCAGATAAGTAGATAGGTAGAGTGAAAAAAGGAGCTCAACAGTTTAATATGAGCCCTTGGATGTAATAAGTGTAGATTTAGATAGGTATCATTATGTAAAAGAAAAGGAAGTTTGAAAAGTGTTTTCCAGTCTAAGTGCACCCTAATAAAGAAGTGAAAATGCTAGGGTAAAGTAGGTAGGGTAAATAGATGATGGTTGCAGAATAAATGTGTGATGAATGACAAAGTTTAAATGTGCAAATCTTTTACTTTCATCACCAAACAAAGGCATATATCACATGGTAGGCACATCAAGCAAGAAAAGTCAGAAATAATTAACTTCCCTACTCATTTCCCTCAAATCTTCACTAATTCCCTAAGTACTAAAGGTAATTACCAAAATTAGGGGTGTTTAGAGCATTTCTTTAACTTTTAAAGGGACCAGACTCTCGGCCCAATAATTTATAATGCCTAAGTGCTTAAGCCCCTTCATCAATATTCACCCCCCTTCATAAGTTATTCATTTCCCTAATGAATCTTTTCCTAAGTAAAATCATGTTTTACTTAGGAAAAATAAAACACTTTCCATATAAACTCTCATGTTCACATAGCCTAAGTTTTAATTATATATATATATATATATATGATTATATATATATAATATATATATAATATATTATATATATATTATATATATTATATATTATATAGATATAGATATATATATGGAAATGTTTTAAACTTAGCACGCATTTCACATTTCAAAAAGTCACATTAACCACTAATGTTTATTATATAATTCCCCTATATAACAACATTACCCATTCCCGTATTATTATAAATACACAAAAACCCCAAATACTACATATCCCACCCCTAGGTTAAATATAACCATAAATCAAGAAATAAATGGAATTAATTAACCAATCCATGGTTAATTAATAACCCGACCCTCGCCATGTTAAAAAAAAGCATTAATTAATCCCCACGATTAATTAATAACTTTTCTGACCAACCAAACTACCTCCAATGTGATTAACTCCTTTAATTAATATTGGGCCCGCCCTCCATTAATCTTCCATTACTTCACCTCCCCGACAATTGTCTGATCTGATACTGGAGATCTGACAGTCATCGCACATATTTCACGGGCCTCCACAATCAACCTTTAGCATGCGATGATGAGCAGTTTTGTGAACAGTACCATCGCTACATGTCACACAATGTATGGAATCACACAGTCTCGCCCAAATACCACCTACCCTCCACTAGCGATGCGATGAAAACCGCTTACCGCCTCCCGCTAAAGACAAAATATCAAATCACCATCCCACTGATGCCATCTGTCCAAATCCCGAACCTGCCAAAAACATTAACTTTGCATAAAAACAAAGTTAAACAGTTTTTCATCATTATTCTGAAACCGCATGCATGCAACCTGAATGTTGAAGTCGACCAGCTCGCCACCCTGAAACTTGCAATTTGATGCCGCTCCAGTCCACCATTTGCACCCAATGAACCTGCATTCCATTGCCCATCACTGAAAACCAGGTATTTACCAGTTTCCATCTAGAAACCTTGTAGATACTTGATTCCCTCTGTAATTATTTTGAAAATCCTAAAATTCATTATAATTCAGTTGTTGAACTCAGAATTGAAGACTCCTAGGACCCTCTGTTTTCACCAACTCCACTTGAAAACCCCATTTTCCTATCTAAATCCACAAGAACTAGAATGGAAACCCCTGTGGCCCTCAGTATAGCTCCTATCACTACCCCCCATAGAGATTTGGATTATCTTCCCTTAGCAAATACAAATTTTCAAATAAAAGACCTTTAAACTGGAAGAAGCTCCTTGAAATTATTCTATCAATTCGGGGAAAATTACCTAAATGGTTCCAATCCCATAGGACTTTGGAATAAAATATCCCAAGGTACATGCTCCCTTCTATGAAAATTTTCCCTGACATTATCCATCAATGTCACGCCAATTACAATCCCACCCTTAGAGCAATAATGTCCCCCAATCAAACTGTTCTCTTCACAATTACTGCAGATTCAATCAATGATATGCTTCAGTTTCAGCCCTGTCAAAACCTCACCCCCATTTCCCTTGGAGAATTATTAGAGAAATCATCTAAATTGTCCCAATCTGAACTCATCCACCTTGGCCAAACCTTTATGGATAAGCAGCATCAATCCAAAGATCCTCCTCCCTATTTGTCAGCTTTCTTCACACATATAGGTAAAAATATAATCGATATGATAGTTGTAGTCATGGGTTTCAATACTAGTGAGTATGTGGATGAATTGACCCTAGTTTTAATGTCCATTTTTACCCCTAGTCAGCCTCCTACTATCAAATATAATTATGCTTCTTTCATTGCTGAGAAAATCCATGATCAATTCATGAGGCTGGAAAATGAAAAGGTATTCAAGTATTCTACATTCATATATCAACTTTTCCTTCACTATCAGTCTGACAAGTTCCCATTCTCTGTAAATAAACTTGATACAAAAGGCAATTCCAGAGCAGTTATTTTTTGGACCTCCATCTTCCACGATTCACCCAGTCCATAATCATACAATGAATTCATTGACCAGTTTGTCCACCCAATGACCACCATATTGACAGGAATTCCTCCTCCTATGATTAATGATGAAATCAAAAGAATCCTTCTGCTTTCTAAGCAGTACAAGATAGGTGACTGGTACTTGTACCAGAATCACACAGAGATCAGAATTTATGGTTGTGAACTCCCTCCATTCAAACTACCAAATTATGTTCTTATGAGGTTGATTGCCTTGCAATATTATAGGCAAATGTTAAACTCTAATTAGAATCATTTCACCAAGGCCAAGAAGAAAGCACAATCGAGAATTAAAAACCACTTAGGCCCATTTGTCTGCAACAATAGAGAAGCAGGCCAAAGAGCAGAAGAAATCCTAGAAAGAATGAGATTAAATAAAAGTTTTTCTTGAATATATGATCCACAAAGTTTCATTTGTGATAGGAGAATGAAACATAAGTTGTCACCATATTTTCATCACAGAATCCCTGAAATACAATAATATGCATATATGGATGACTGGAGGGAATGAACTTTAGTTTAAATGGATAGTGATCAGGTCGATGTAGATAATGTGATGAAAGACTTAGAAAAAAGACTTGAGCTGGACTCTTATGAACAAGTACCAACTAAAACTACTCAGAAGCCAACACCAAAACCTAGTGCCTCTACGACAAAGACTTCTCAAAGGCACTCATAGGAAACTAGTGCACCCCCAGCAGGACCACCATAGGAACAAGACCAAGGAACTAGTACTCCAGCATCAAGACAGCCAGACATGTCAGAGCAACTTGAAATCTCTAAAGAATAGGCTCCACCATAGTCCCATCCAGCCCAAGTTAATATGGGAGACCCCCCAATTTGGTAGACTCATATGAATGAGGAAAAGAGCTTAAAAAGAGACATGGAAGTAGCTACCCCTACCAGTGGTCCTTCAGACCAGCCTGGTGCTAAGAGGCACAGGCTAAATCCATACTCAGGGGAAGAATTTTTTGAGGAAACAACAGGGAGTTTAAGAAAATAAGGTGGAGATAGTCTACATAAATCACCAATAGGTGGGACACCTTCCAGTTCACAAAGGCAAGAGATTGAACGACAATAGAGTGTTGAAGTTTCATCTTTTAGGTCTTCATCTGACAAGACCTTAGACATCAAAGGAAAATTTAAGGAGATAAAGGCCAAAAATGAATAGCTGAAGGCCCAAGCCTACACTCAATACTTGAAGATGGCCCCTACTAATCAAACCAGGTTGATGTCAGCTTATGACATCAAAGAAGGGAAAATGTAGATGAGCTTTCTAAAGCCTACATTACAGCGACCCAAATCAATTGTAGGCTACCTCAAAACCGATTTTGTGGTCTTAGCCAAAGATGTTCACCTCATAGATCAGATAGAACTACATAAGAAAATAGGGGAAATGGTTTATTCTACACTGACAGGCAAGGCCATGATGGTACATAAGTTGGAAAATTCACTGACCAACACTACTGCCCAATTGCAACTAGAAAGGGCCTCCTCACAGGCAAAGGACAATAGAATCAAATATTTGGAGGAATTGATTATTGAGTTGGGCCATAACCCAAAGGATATCAAAGTTGCAAAGGACCTAATAAAGAAAAAGAATGAAAATAGCTACACTGAGAAAACAATTAAAATTGCCACCACTCATGCACCCACAGACTATTGAGGTAATTGAGAAGAATATTGAAGAAGAGCTTATGGACTTGGTCCTAAAGCTAAATGAGCAATTGAAAGAGACAAAACAAGAATTAGAGAAAACACTACAAAGCAGGCATAGTGAGTCGACCTCTCAGCCTCAAAATGTAGTGCCAGTGGATTCTACAGTAGTCCCTTCTACATTGGCATCTGCGCTAGCACCAAATGTCCCTTTGGTAATAGCTGAAACTATTGAAGTAACATGTACATCACAGGTAGGAACCTCAAGTCAGAGCACAGAAGAGTTGATCAAGTCCATGGAGGAAATGAAGCTCCAGGTCACTGAATTGCAAAAGGTAAAAGAGAATCATTACTTTAGAGTAGAAGTATGATGTGTAAAAATTCAATTTTGTTGAAGAGGTGAGGAAAAACAAAAGCTTGACTCAACAGGTTAAAACATTGGAAAAAGATCTTACATTTGAAAAGCCTTTGATTGATATCAAAAAGATATTATGGACCAACATCATTGAATCAATCAATGATGTTTGGTCATCAATTCAAATCATTTTTGCATAGATTGACTTAGTGAAAGTTGTTGTTCAAGAGATTGAAAAAACCAAGGAAGAACTAGGAGGGAAGCCTGAAGAAGCTATCAGATTAATAAACTTTCTAAAAAACAGAAACAAGTATAATTTGGAACAGTTAAACATTGAGCATAGGATTGGAACCAACCTCAAAATAAAGAAAGTATTGACCAAAAGGACTCTAATGCAAAACCTGGAACACAAATGTGAAAATATGCAGAAAGACCTAGATGAATTTATGGGGAAATTTGGCATCTTACAGAGTAAAGGACTTCTAAGTCCTTTAGTCATCAATGACAAGCTTGTTGTAAATAATACTGAGAGGGGGGGTGAATCCGTATTATCAAACTCTTTTCAATGTATACAAATATTTGTAGATGAAACTTGTGTATACCTCCCAAACTTATAATATATTAATCTGTGTGTTAGAACCATATAACAAGAACAAAAATAGAGCAACAGTCACACCAAAGAACACAAGATATAAGGTGGAAACCCAATGTGGGTGAAAACCACCTGCTGCAATATGTCTCTATATTCTTTCAATTAGAAACTTATTTTACAATGATTTTGTACTGGTGCAGTCCTTTACTAGTACACAGGCTTCAACCTGCAGAAGGCTACAACCTTCTATTTTCTTCTAGGGACTACGTTTCATAAATTTTTATACTGGATCCATGAACATTAAATAATCATCAAGTACATGTGAAAAAACCAACAGCTTCTCAGAATGCAGTAACGAGAAAACAATACCAGTAAACAGGCACCGATTCTAAACCCAAAATTCTGCAGCAATAGACAAAAAGCAGCCAAAATATATTTCAAGGAAAAGTCCGCAACTTCACCAATAGAAACCTATGGATATCCACACTTCTGCCATGTCTAGCCTGCACAGCTCTGCACCTGCTCTGTCTTCTATTATGCGCAGTGTCACACTGCTATGTCTTCTGTTTTGTGCACCTCCGCACCTACACTGTCTACTCTACTGCGCACCTCCACACTTGATTCGTCTTCTGGCTTGCGCATCTCTGCACCTGCGTCGTATCTCGCCTGCGGACCTTTGGGTATAGACACTTTATCAGTCCTCAATTATATCCCAGACTGTTAAATTCACAAATATTATCATGCGCCAAAGAGATCTCAACCCATCAGTAGATTCGCCTTATAATGCTCAAGTTTCCCCTTGATTCAGATCTAGCTATCACTCATAGATTGATCACCAAAATTTCAGATATTGCTCTTAAGATATTCAACATACACAAGTGAATAGGCCAAATGATCTCCTACCCTTTTTACAGTCTAGGCCTTTCTCAAACCATGGACCAAAACCATAGAGATCTAATACCAGGGATCCAAAATCTCGGTTCAATATTTAGATGCAAAACCATTGACCAAAACCATAGGATCAAAAAAGTCAGACTAAATACCATGGCCCAAACATAAGATTTTCCACGTGCATGTTTTTCTCTGCATGAAATTCCAATGCATTTTAGGTTTGCACTTTTTGTTCGGAGTGCATGTGAACATATCCGCATCTTATGAGAGGCGCACCTGCGCAACCTGTCAATGACCGCACCTTTTGGATGGTGCACCTGCGGAACCCGAAAATAACACTGCTGCACTATAATTTATCATCTGATTCCTTTGTCCTGCATCCCATGTATTCTGTCACATCTGATATTTCTATTGTAGACTCATCTGATTGTGTATACGTGAATTTTTCTTCTATGAGAGGGTTGCCATCAAGTACAACACATACATCATAATTCCAACAATCTCCCTCTTTGGACTTGATGACAACAATACCCAATCATTCTCCCCCTTTGACATCAAGGGCAAAGGGCGGACCATTCTGCTGACCATTCTCCCCCTGAGGACCTGCTATATATGCCATGGTGTATGAAGTTGTTGAAGATCCCTGCTCTGTTGAAGTGCTGTTCATGCTCCCCTTGACTGTAAACAATGTCTACAAAAGATGTTCTACAAGAAAGAACATGACTCCATACATCATAGGTGAACTTGCTATCATCAAAGACTCATACATACATCCATCTCCCATCCAAAGGGGAATAAAACAAGAACATACATCATTCATCCCAGGCATGGTGGGGAAGCCAAAATAGGTCGATACATGACCTTGATATGAAAAGAAATAGAGACAAAAGGATTAGCTATCCACAACTATCATCAGCAGTATCTGTCAAACAAACATCTATTCCACCAAAAAAAATTGCGGAATCAAACCAAGGACTTCTAAGATAATGCCAACAATGCATTATTAGAAGAATATATGCTCGCCCTGAACCTGTGCCAGACGGTCTCTGTCAGACCCACGTGACTGTACCAACATATGTACGCATATCCACCTGTGTACAACCATAGACAAGATTCAACAGCAAGATGACGCATCAACGACCCCCAGCTTCTGTCCGAGGTATTAAAATGTCTCCCTGGGCAATGGTTTGGTGAGTATACTAGCTACTTGTTCCTTGATAGGAACATACTCCAATTTAACATTTTGTTCAAGCACTTGTTCCCTTAGAAAATGATTCTTGATAGGTATGTGCTTAGTCTTTGAATGCATGACAGGATTTTTTGAAACACTGATTGCACTTGTATTAACACAGAAGATGGAGATATGTGGAGTACAGGTGATTTGAAAATCTTGCAAAGTTTGCATCATCCAAAGAAGTTGTGTGCAGCAGGATGTAGTAGCCACATATTCTGCTTCAGCTATAGATAAAGCAATTGAACTTTGTTTCTTGTTGAACCATGATACTAATCTAGATCCCATAAAGAATGCACCACCACTAGTGCTTTTTCTGTCATCCACGCTTCCTGCCCAATCTGCATCTGTATATGCATGAAGTGTGAGATTTGCATCTCTAGGATACAATAAGCCATAGTTTTGTGTTCCTTGAAGATATTTGACGACCCTCTTAACTGCCTGAAGGTGTGCTTCCTTTGGATTAGCCTGAAATCTTCCAACTATTCCCACTGCATGCATGATGTCTAGCCGAGTTCCTGTCAGATAGAGTAGAATGCCAATCATGGATCTATAGGTTGGTTGATGTACCTTTGTTGATTCATCATTAGTGTTGATACTTCATCCTGTTATCATAGGGGTACATACCGGTTTCGAGTCTTCCATGCCATATTTCTTCAAGATCTGCTTTAGGTACTTGGTTTGTGATAAAAAGATACCATCTTTATTCTGTTGGATTTGTAAACCAAGGAAGTATGTCAACTCACCAAGCAAAGACATTTCAAATTCTTGTTGCATCACCAAGGCAAAGTTTTGACTCATGGCTTCTTCATTGCTGCCAAAAATGATATCATCCATGTGTACAATAAGTATTAGCAATTTATCATTATCAATTTTTATATATAGATTGCTATCTGCTGAGCCTTTTGAGAAGCCTTGTTGATGAAGGTATTTGTCTAAACGATAGTACCACAACCTTGGAGCCTATTTAAGACCATAGAGAGCCTTCTTATTCCTACATACAAGTTTTGGATCATTTCCAAGGATGAACCCATCAGGTTGTTCTATATATACTTCTTCATTTAAGTCTCCATTCAGAAAGGCAGATTTTACATCCATCTGAAATACTTTGAACTTTTGAAAGCTAGAGAGAGCAAGGAACATTCTTATAGCCTCAAGTCTGGAAACTGGAGAAAAATTTTCTTCAAAGTCTATGCCTTCTTGTTGCACATACCCTTTACAAACAAGTCTTTCCTTGTTTCTAACAACTTCTCCATTTTCATTTAGCTTATTTTTTAAAATCCATTTTGTCCCTATGACATTTTTATCTTGTGGTCTAGGAACCAACTCCCAAGTGTTATTCTTCTCAATCTGCTCAAGTTCTTCCTCCATGGCTTTCACCCAACATTCATCTTTACATGCCTCTTTTACATTCTGTGGTTCAGTGGAGGAGAGCAATGCTAGATAGCTTTAAGCTTCTGAAATGGTTCTCCTTGTTTGTACACCTACCTCTTTCTGCCCTAGAATTTGGGATTCTGGATGATTCTTCTGAACATATCTGGATGGATTCTTCTCTTCTATCCTTACCTGCTCTTCTGGTGCCTCATGGATTTCTTCTTCTTCATGAATCTGATTTGATGTTGACGAATAGTCTTCGCCACCTTCAAAAACTTTAGATCTTACCTGTCTAGGAGTGTTTCCTTCTTCATCAACCACTACATCAATGCTTTCAACAATTTTTCCAAGTCTTTTATTATAACATTTGTAAACTTTATTGTGGGGAGAGTAGCCAAGTAAAATGCCTTCATCTGCTCTAGGTTCAAACTTACCAAGATTTTCATCAGTCCTTTTAATGTATCATTTGCATCCAAAAATTTTGAAGTATTTTACTGTGGGAGTCTTACCATACCAAAGTTCATGAGGAGTCTGAGTGCTGTTTACCTGGACGTTTGTCTTGTTGAGGATAGTAACAGCGGAAAATGCGGCTTCACCCCAGAAGGTTTTAGGAGTTCTAGACTCATCAAGCATAGCACGATCCATTTGTTGAACCGTTCTATTCATCCTTTCTACTACTCCATTTTGCTGAGGAGTCCTTGCAGTAGAAAGTTCCCTTCTGATTCCATGTTCTTCACAAAAATTGAAAAATTCATCTAAGGTAAATTCTCCTCCTCGATTAGATCTGAGGCATTTGATTCTGGGGTCTGATTCGTTTTCAACCAAAGCTTTGAATGACTTGAATTTTTTGAAAGCTTCATCTTTATACTTCATGAGCCCTATCCAACACATCCTTGAAAATTCATCAATGAACAAAATGAAGTATTCTTCTCCTCAAGGTGACCTCTTCCTAGTTGGACCACATATATCGGTGTGGACAAGTTCAAGTGTCCTGCTAGCCGATCCTTCCTTCTCAGGGAAATTAGTTCTGGTTTGCTTACCAAATTGACATGATTTGCATATTGTATTGTCTGGAATTCTGATGTCAGGAAGATCACGAACTGCCTGATATTTGCATGCTTTCCTTATCTAGGAGAAGCTAAGATGCCCCAATCTTCTGTGCCATAGCCAGTGCTCATCATTCTTGCTCAGATAGCATTGTTTTTCTCCTTCTTTGAATATGTATAAATTATTTGGAGTTATTGTGCCTTTGATGACTGTTTTTCCTGTGTCAAGCTCACGAACAATACATCCATTTGATCTAAATATTACCTCAGTTCCTTGATCGCACATTTGACTAACACTTAATAAATTATGTTTTAAGCCATCAACATACATAACATTACCAACTTTGACCTTCTTTTTCAACTGGGAAAAACCTTTACCTTTTATGAATGCCAGGGTGTCATTTCCAAATGATACCTTCTTTTCCCTTTCTAAGGCAGTATATGACTGAAGTTTTTCTTTATCACCTGTCATATATTTTGAGCATCCACTATTAATGTACCATTTATTTTCTTGTCCTTCCACATATAGGGCTATCCCACATCTTTCTAGTTGTGGTTCTTTCTTTCTCCATGTTTTTGAACTCAATGAAGTCTACTCCTTCTGAATTGTTTGCCGAAACCTACTTCTGCATTCAGAATCTTCATGACCGAAATTGCTACAGATAGTGCATTCTATTTCATTTTCAAGAGCAGAGAAGTTATTGTAGGTTCTTTTCATGATTCCTATCATACCCCTATGTTTTTGAGCTTCCCTAGTCATTATGGTCTTATAGGCAACACACTCAGCAGCTTTATGACCAAAGTTATGACAAGAGAAACATTGGCCATTGAAGAAATTCCTGTGACTATCAAATCTACCAACCATATGATTGTAGTTTCCATCCATTCTTGAGCTGAATTGAGAACGATTTACCTGAGGTTGATTGAGGCTTATGTTCATCCTTGAAGTAGATTGCTCCCGATAATCTTTGATCATTCTTGAAGCAACTTGTCCCTGATTTACCTGGTGATCTACATCATGCTTTTGTTATTCATTTCTCCTTGCTGCATCAAGGTAGCTTTTGGAGGTGGATGGCTTCTATGCTTGCTTCTGAGATTGAGACGCTTCTTCAGAATATCCGAGACCTATTTTGATTAGAGGAGAACGCTGCACTTTGATAATCTCATCTAGAGTTTCAGATCCTTTAGCAAATCTACGATTAAGGGCTTGTGTTTTCTCAATTTCCTTTCTAAGTCCCACAATTTCACATTCTAACTTTTCATTGTGTTTATCCTTTTCAGCATGTTGGAATGTTAGAGTATCAATAATCATATTATTTTCTTCTAAACAAATTTTAAGTTTAGAAATTTCTTCATATAGACCTTCTTCATTTATAGCATCCAAGAAATCATCATCTTCAAAATCCATCAAAAGTCTATTTTCATGACCTTGTTCATCTTCATCACTATTTGAAAGTCCATCACTGTCTTCATGAGTATAATAGCTCTTCTTACTTACATATTGTTTTTTGTTCCATCTAATAGGTTCCTTACCTGATCTGAATTTGAAACTACTTGAAAAAGGTTTTCAAGGTATTCAATTCAATAGTAAACATGTTTAAAAGATTCCCATGTCTTGTAGTAAAGAAAACAAATGAAATTTTCAGCTGTTCATGA
This sequence comes from Pinus taeda, assembly GCA_000404065.3. Lineage (NCBI taxonomy): Eukaryota > Viridiplantae > Streptophyta > Pinopsida > Pinales > Pinaceae > Pinus > Pinus taeda. The sequence goes on from APFE031204697.1 coordinate 35,226, forward strand.
TCCATTCAAGCATAGAAGAATTATTTCCTTTTACTGTTTAACACATTAAAACGAATTTGTTCTGCAAAATAAATCAACCACAGATGCAAAAGAATTTGATGAAGCAATTCACCCCTCCTGGGCTACGTCTGCTAGGTCGAAGGCTCCCAAATGGGTCAATCCTCGTTTTAATTAAATGCTCAAAATGAATTTACAGATGAATAGAAGTCTCTACAGGTGAAATAGACTGTAAAATCAGATTCAAAACACATGAATCCTTCAGGATTGACTGTTGGTTCACCTCCAATGGATACTTGCAACCTGAAATAGTTCTCACAATACTGGGCCCTGGTGGCTCCTAGAACTTCCACGGCTCCAAAACCTGTGCAAATGACCTCAGATGGCTGAAAGACCTGTGCCAATGGCTTCATAACGTCCAAAATACCCAAAATCAAAAAGAAATTCGTCCAAAACCACCCTTCCTAGCCAAAGTTATGGCCATTTAATGATAACTGCTAGTTTCCCCTAAAAAAACTCTAGCTAACTTTAGTGGAGCTCCGCCAATTATGGCGAGACCGCCAAATTTGGTGCTCCACCAAATAATCCGCCAACTGTAACTATAGTTTAACTGACCGTTGACGCATGTGATTGCAAAAATCTCAGCGGTTTATCTTGGATTCCGCACTGGTGGTTAGGGTTATAGCCCTCAGTTCTTGGCCCCAGGTCATATGGTGTGGGGGGCTGGCCCCCTTATCTTCCCGCCCATGTAGAATTTAAACATTAAATATTGACTGTTTTCATTGACTTACAGCGAATGGTGTTGTGGCGCGTTGGTAAAACGTTGGCCTCCAGGCTTGCCATGTGGTGGCTACTGATTGGCCTGCCCAAAGGAATATTCCATGGAATATTCCAAGGAATATTCCGTGGAATATTCTTTTTTTAAATTTTTTTGAAAATTCAAAAATTAAGGGTTATTGGACGATTTTGTTTTTGACGTAACATTCACATACGACGACCGTTTTTCGAACCGTTTGCGGCAACGGAATCAGGAGGACGAGCTCTATCCGATCATTTAGGTTTGAGCCAATTTTGATCACTTTCAATTTTGAGCATTTTTCGACACTTGGGACATGATCCCCTAATCACGCCTCCCCATTGGGAAGCTTTTGGACCCCAAAAGCCTTCAACTACTTGTTAAAGAGGTGAGGGTACAGTGCCCTCACTCTGTCCACCTCCATCCACTTTGCCTTGTTCGGTTTGCTACCTTTGAGACCAACCCAAACATAATCTACATTGCCCCTCCTTGAAGTGCATGTCCTTCTGTCAAGGATTGTATCTTCTTTCAGATCATCTAAATATTCTGGCGAGAAATCTTCTATAGATGGCAGCTAAACAGTGCTTTCATGATCAGCGATCAGAGGAGGTTCATACAAATGTAAGTTCTCCACATTAACAACAGAATACATTTGCATGCAGGAAGGCAAATCTAATTGAAAAGCATTATTTCCAACCTTCTTGAGCATTTTGAATGGACCATAATGAATAGGCTTCAGCTTTTTACCTTCTCCTTGCATCCTTTCTTACTAATGTACAGCCATACCTCATCCCCTTCTTGAAACTTGTGATCTTTCCTTGTACTTGCCTTGACTTTTCTCAAGTTGTTCTTGAATTTGCTGATGTATTTGCTGAATTCTTTCAATAAATGAACGAGCTTTGTCAACATCACTATGTCCCTCAATGGCGACATCTTTCTCAAGAATGAAATCAAGAGGCGATTTTGGCAAGTAACCAAAACAGGCTTCAAACGGTGAGGTGTTTGTGGAAGAGTGCTTGGCACGGTTGTAAGAATGTTGTATGTAGTGCAAATGTTCATCCCAAAGCTTGGGATGCTTGCTGCAATATCCTCTCAAGATGTGCACAATGGTTCTATTCACAACTTCAGTTTTTCCATCTGTTTGCGGATGGAAAGTAGTACGTTTCTTCAACTTTGTGTCCATCATCTCCCATAGGTTGGACCAAAAATTCCCCACAAATCTGGAATCCCTGTCACTAATAATGGAAGTAGGCAAACCAAAGTGAATCCATACATGATGAAAAAATAATTCAGCAGTTATAGTTTTCTTACAAGGCATAAGTATACACATTTTGCTAAAACGATCAACTACTACATATAAATAATCATGCTGCTTTCTAGATTTTGGCAAACCTCCTACAAAATCCATAGAGATGCTCTCCCATGGTCTAGAAGGTACCGGCAAAGGAGTATACAAGCCAAGCTTCCTATTACTAGGTTTTCTGGTAGCACATAATGAACAACCTCTTATGAACCTTGAAACAAAATCTACCATGCGAGGCCAATATCAATACCTCTGTAGATGTGTAACTGTTTTGCTTACACTAAAATGGCCAGCAATAAGAGAAGAATGAGCTTCTCTAATGACATTTATTCTCTCCCCCTGTGGTATACACAACTTTCCCAAATGAAACAGCAAATTGTTATGCATGTGATAGTCATTTTCCTCTACATTATTCCCTTTACTCAAGCTAGCATACACATCTTTAAAGTCATCATCAGATGCATATTGTTCTATGTAACTATCATGTACAATGGAATCCTTCTTAAGTAAAGTAACAGCACCAATAATAGGCCTTGAAAGCATATCAGCAACTTTATTTAGAGTACCTTTCTTGTACCTTATTACCAAATGGAACTGTTGTAAGAAGCCCATCCATCTGAAGTGTCGTGACTGTTGTAACTTGCTTTGTGATTGCAAGTATTGTAAGGGCTGATGGTCGGTATGTATAACAGTTTCTTTGCCCATCAAATAGTGTTTCCACTTTTTGACACTTTGTACCAATGCATACAACTCCTTCTCATAGGTAGGATAATTTACAATAGCACCATTAAAAGTTTCAGAATGAAAAGCAATAGGCTTACCATGTTGTAGAAGAACTGCACCCATGGCATAATCACTAGCATCGGTTTGTATCTCAAATAGCTGTCTCAAATCCAGTAATGCAAGGACCAGAGCTGAACTAATCTTCTCTTTCAAATATTCGAAAGCTTTTTGCTGCTTGCCTCCCCATTGGAAAGCATGCTTCACTCTTATCACTGCATGCATATGAGCTGCTATAGAAGAGAAGTTAGAGATGAACTTCCTCCAATATTGAGCTGCACCAAAAAAACTTCTTACCTTTGTAATGGATTTGGGAGTAGGCCACTTCACAATAGCCTCAATCTTAGCAGGATCAATTCTCAAAGCACCTCCTCCTATTATGTGTCCCAAGTAAACCAAAGAAGTCTTTCCAAATTCACACTATGACATTTTAAGAAATAACTGATTCTTCTTCAAAACATCAAGTACTTTCCTAACATGCATGACATGATCTTCTCTAGACTTGCTGAAAATTAAGATGTCATCTAAGTAGACAATAACGAAATCATCAAGAAAGGACGCAAGACATCATCATTACCGCATGAAAGTTGCAGGTGCATTGCACAAACCAAACGACATCACAAGCCATTCAAAGAGTCCTTGTTTGGTTTTAAACGTTGTCTTCCAAATGTCACTTTCTTCAATTCTTACTTGATGATATCCATTGCGCAAGTCTAATTTAGTGAAATATCGAGCATCTTTCAGCAGGTCTAGCAAATCATCTATCCTTGGGAGTGGGTAACGATTCTTTACCGTTATCTTGTTTAAGGCCCTGAAATCAACACACATATGCCAAGTACCATCTTTCTTTGGAATTAGTACAATCGGTGACCCATATGGCGAAGTACTTGGCCTTATGAAACCCTTGTCCAACAAGTCCTTGATTTGCTTCTTTATCTCAACATTCTCCATAATAGACATGTGGTACATGCCTATATTTGGAAGAGGACAATCTGGATGCAAATGGATTTCATGCTGAATCTCCCTCTTAGGAGGCAAACCTGCTGGCTCCTGAAACATCTCATGATATACATCAACTACAACATACAGATCTGATTTAAGTTTTGGATCACAATTGTCAAATGACTCATGATTCACATCGACCTTGGGCTTAATCATAAGAAGAACAAAATTCTTACTTGAATTGACCAGCCTTTTTACCTGTCCTGCATTCACCATCGCTATATTTGTCTTCTTGCGATGAGCCCTAACAATGAACTCCTTGCCATCTTTGAAAAGATGATATTTATTTTCATGGCGATGGAAGACAGCTTTCCTGTTAAACAAGTAAGGACTTCCCAAAAAAATTCCTGCTATATCAAAAGGTACCACATCAAGTTCAACTGTATCAATAAAATGTGCAGTAATTGCAAAGCGCAATGTGCACTTTCTTGAAACTTGTAAATTTGCATCCTTGCAAATCCATCCAAGTGGATATGGATTCGGATGTGGAACGGTCTCAAGTTTAAGCTGCTTGACCAAGTCTTCTGATATAAGGTTTGCTTGTGACCCACTATCAAAAGGTGTGTCAATTTTAGTATGTTTTGAAATCACCTCCATGAACAAGTTCAATTCTTTCTTCCTCATTAGGAGCTTGTACATGACAGTTTGAGGTACTAGTGCTGGCTTGAATTTCCATTTCTTTTCCCTTCAAGTTTTTCAAACCTATGGCTGTAATTTTGGTTTCATCACCTGAATCATCCCCTAAATCTTGTGGAGTAGATGTAGTAGCAACAGTTTTCTGTTTCCCTTTGGATTTGTTAAATTAAGGTCTTTTTTCAGGATGTAATTTCCAACAATTTATCTCCTCATGGCCTGGTTTAGAATAGTGTTTACAGATCACTTTCTCACTCTCTTGTTTGACAGATGCATTCTTTTTTCCCTTTCCCTTGGAGGTTTTCTCTTTGTTTTTCCCCTTAGCGGGCTTGTTTCTACCCTCTTCAAATGTGTTTTTTCCCCTTGCCTCTAAATGGGTAGCTTGGACACAAACCTCATCCAAACTATTAGGGTTAAACATCAAGATGGTGTGTCTAAGGTAGCTATGCAAGCCACCAATATACTTCAGCAAGGTGTCATGGGTCTATAAATCTACCCCTAACAAAAGAGCTCTTCTCCGGAATTCTTGGGTGTAGTCTTGGACACTCTGACCCTTAAGTTGTCTGAAATTTTGCCAGTTCATAATGGCTTTCTGCATGTGAGCAAGAGGATAAAATTGTTTTTTAAGGGCTAACAGAAATTCAGTCCATGTTAAGGTAACCTTACCAAATTTCTTGATCTCCTCTTTGGTCTTGGCCTCCCACCAAACCAATGCTGCTCCATCCATTCTCAAAGAAGCCAACTGAATCTTTGTGGCATCATCATGCATATTCTGGATCCTCAAGTAAACTTCCAACTGCCTAATCCAGTTGTCAAGCTTTTATGCATTCACTTCACCATTAAGCATAGGTAATTCGAATTTTACATCAAGCTTCAAAAAATGACTTTTTCCAGAGGATCTATGTTTATGCACAGAAGAAGAAGACGAGGATGAAGAGGAAGGAGGTGACGATGGGGGTGGTTGATCACCATTACCTCCATGTCCTTTCTTGGAATGATCATCATCCTTCTTACCTCCTGAAGAACCCTCTCCTTCAAGTGGATGTTTGGACCCTTCTCTAGCCAATTTCTCATTTCTTTCTTGGTACAATATCCTCACCATTTCAGTGAGGTCCAAGAAAGCCTTTTTGAAGACTCTTTCTTCTTCTCTTGGATCCGTGTCTTGAGGAATTTCTCCTTCATGTTTAGACATTCTTGAAGCTTCTGCTGAGACTCTTGAGGGTGAAATTGAAGGTGAAGGTGATGGCTCTCTTGCCTTCCTCCTTGACTGAGGATTCTCCCGTTCTCTAGTCAACTGTCCTTCCCCTCTTTTAAGTTTCAACCTGGTAAGCATCAATACTTGCAAGACAGTTAGAAGATCTTTGCATAAAAACAATCAAAAGACAACTACACTAGAGATTGACTGAAAGAGCGTTGATCTACTTTGCAATTGTATAACAAGAGCATTTCGAAGGCTTCCGAGCTCTTTTCAGGCTCTATCTATAGCTTATTTGACTGCTTTTGATACAAAGAAACAACAACATAGCTCTGATACCAACTTGATCTAAATTTGAAACTACTTGTAAATGGTTTGCAAGGTATTCAATTCAGTAATAAACATGTTTAAAAGATGTCCATGTCTTGCAGTAAAAAAACAAATGAAATTTTCAGTTGTTCATGACCCATTTAAGTATAGAAGAATTATTTCCTTTTACTGTTTAACACACTAAAACAAATTTGTTTTGCAAAATAAATCAACCACAGATGAAAAAGAAGTTGATAAAGCAGTTCACCCCTCCTGGGCTACGTCTGTTGGGACCAAGGCTCCCAAATATGCCTGCCCTTGTTTTCATAAAATGCTCAAAATGAATATACAACTGAATAAAAGCCTCTACATGTGGAATAGACTGTAAAAACGGATTCAAAACACTTGAATCCTTCAGGATTGACTACTGGTTCACCTCAAATGGATACCTGCAACCCTATACAGCTCTCCCAATACTGGGCCCTAGTGGCTCCTAAAACTTTCATGGCGCCAAAACCTCTACAAATGAACTCAGATGGCTCTAAAACCTATGCCAATGGCTTCAGAAGGTCGAAGAGACCAAAATAATTTTTTTTTTTTGTCCAAAACAGACTTTCCTAGCCAAGGTTATGGCCCATTAAAGTTTTCCTCCAGTTATGCCTAGAAACACTCCAACTAACTTTAGTTGGAGTCCAGTTAACTCTGCCAATTATGGCGGGTCCGCCCAAAACTTCACCATCTTAACCGCTCATTAGCTATTTGTGGATTGCCAGTTTAGTTTGCATGTGAGCGGTTTCCGGCGGTGGTTAGGCTGCATTGAATAGCATGCTGGCGGTTAGTGTTCTGGCCCACGGTTATGAGCGAATGGTCACATGGTATGGGGGCTGGCCGTTAGGGGCTGGCCCCCTTCTTTTCCCACCCCAAATGCATTTTAAACCTTAACTACAGTTCTGTGCACTCTTATAACAAGAACCATAGTTGTGACCCAATGGTAAGACGAAGTCCTAATACATGGGAGGTCATGTGTTCAATCCTCTGTCCGCCCACAAAATTTTGGAATGCGCTGTTGACGTCACCGTGGGCCACATGGCAGCCTTCGGGCCTACCACGTGGCAACCTGTGATTGGCTGCCTAAAAAGGAATATTCCCTATAATATTCCAAGGAATATGCTGTGGAATATTCTTTTTTAATTTTGTTTGAAAAAATTCAAAAATTAAGGGTTATTGGGTGATTTTGTTTTTGGCATAACTTTCTCATACGGCGACCGTTTTTCGAACCGTTTGCGACACTAAAATCAGGAGGAAGAGCTCTATCCAGTAGTTCAGGTTTGAGCTAATTCTGCTCACTTTCATTTTGATCATTTTACGACACTTGGGACATGAGCCCTTGATCACGCAGCTTTTGGACCCCAAAAGCCTTCAACTACCTGTTAAAGAGGTGAGGGTACATCACCCTCACTTTGTCCACCTCCATCCACTTTGCCTTGTTCGGTTTGCTGCCTTTGAAACCAACCCGAACATAATCTACATTGCCCCTCCTTGAAGTGTGTGTCCTTCTGTCAAGGATTGTATCTTCTTTCAGCTCATCTAAGAATTCTAGCGAGAAATCTTCTATAGATGGCAGTTGACAGCACTTTCATGATTAGTGATCAAAGGAGGTTCATACAAACGTAAGTTCTCCACATTAACAACAGAATACATTTGCATGTAGGAAGGCAAATCTAATTAAAAAGCATTATTTCCAACCTTCTTGAGGATTTTGAATGGACCATAATGAATAGGCTTCAGCTTTTTACCTTCTCCTTGCATCCTTTCCTTACTAATGTACAGCCATACCTCATCCCCTTCTTAAAACTTGTGATCGACTCTATGCTTGTTGTGTCTTTCCTTCTACTTGCCTTGACTCTTCTCAAGCTATTCTTGAATTTGCTGATGTATTTGCTGAATTCTTTCAATGAATGAATGAGCTTTGTCAATATCACTATGTCCCTCAATGGCGACATCTTTCTCAAGAATGAAATCAAGAGGTGATTTTGGCAAGCAACCAAAACAAGCTTCAAACGGTGAGGTGTTTGTGGAAGAGTGCTTGGCACAGTTGTAAGCATGTTGTATGTAGTGCAAATGTTCATCCCAAAGCTTGGGATGCTTGCTGCAATATCCTCTCAAGAGGTGCACAATGGTTCTGTTCACAACTTCAGTTTGTCCATCTGTTTGCGAATGGAAAGCAATACTTTTCTTCAACTTTGTCTCCATCATCTCCCATAGGTTGGACCAAAAATTCCCCACAAATCTGGAATCCCTGTCACTAATAATGGAAGTAGGCAAACCAAAGTGAATCCATACATGATGAAAAAATAATTCAACAGTTTGTTTAGCAGTTATAGTTTTCTTACAAGGCATAAGTATACACATTTTGCTGAAACGATCAACTACTACATATAAATAATCATGATGCTTTCTATATTTTGGCAAACCTCCTACAAAATCCATAGAGATGCTCTCCCATGGTCTAGAAGGTACTGGCAAAGGAGTATACAAGCCAAGGCTCCTATTACTAGGCTTGCTGGTAGCACATAATGAACAACCTCTTATGAACTTTGAAACAGAATCTGCCATGTGAGGCCAATAACAATACCTCTGTAGATGTGAAACTGTTTTTCTTACACCAAAATGGCCAGCAATAAGAGAAGAATGAGCTTCTCTTATGACATTTATTCTCTCCCCCTGTGGTATACACAACTTTCCCAAATGAAACAACAAATTGTTATGCATGTGATAGTCATTTTCCTCTACATGATTCCCTTTACTCAAGCTAGCATACACATCTTTAAAGTCATCATTAGATGCATACTATTCTATGTAACTATCATGTACAATGGAATCATTCTTAAGTAAAGTAACAACACCAATAATAGGCCTTGAAAGAATATCAACAACTTTATTCAGAGTACCTTTCTTGTACCTTATTACCAAATGGAATTGTTGCAAGAAGCCCGTCCATCTGAAGTGTCGTGACTGTTGTAACTTGCTTTGTGATTGCAGGTACTGTAAGGGCTGATGGTCGGTATGTATAACAGTTTCTTTGCACATCAAATAGTGTTTCCACTTTTTGACGCTTTGTACCAATGCATACAACTCCTTATCATAGATAGGATAATTTACCACAGCACCATTAAAAGTTTCAGAGTGAAAAGCAATATGCTTACCATGCTATAGAAGAACTGCACCCATAGAATAATCACTAGCATCGGTTTGTATCTCAAATGGCTGTCTCAAATCTGGTAATGCAAGGACCAGAGCTGAACTAATCTTCTCTTTCAGAGATTCGAAAGCTTTTTGCTGCTTGCCTCCCCATTGGAAAGCATGCTTCACACTTGTCACTTCATGCATAGGAGCTAATATAGAAGAGAAGTTAGAGATGAACTTCCTCCAATATTGAGTTGCACCCAAAAAACTTCTTACCTCTATAATGGATTTGGGAGTAGGCCACTTCACAATAGCCTCAATCTTAGCAGGATCAATTCTCAACGCACCTCCTCCTACTATGTGTCCCAAATAAACCAAAGAAGTTTTTCCAAATTCACACTTTGACATTTTAAGAAATAACTGATTCTTCTTCAAAACATCAAGTACTTTCCTAACATGCATGACATGATCTTCTCTATACTTGCTGAAAATTAAGATGTCATCTAAGTAGACAATAACGAAATCATCAAGAAAAGGACGCAAGACATCATCCATTACCCGCAAGAAAGTTGCAGGTGCATTGCACAAACTAAACTGCATCACAAGCCATTCAAAGAGTCCTTGTTTAGTTTTAAACTCTGTCTTCCAAATGTCACTTTCTTCAATTCTTACTTGATGATATCCATTGCGCAAGTCTAACTTAGTGAAATATTGAGCATCTTTCAACTGGTCTAGCAAATCATCTATCCTTGGGAGTGGGTAATGATTCTTTACCATTATCTTGTTCAAGGCCCTGAAATCAACACACATACGCCAAGTGCCATCTTTCTTTGGAATCAGTACAATTAGTGACCCACATGGCGAAGTACTTGGCCTTATGAAACCCATGTCCAACAAGTCCTTGATTTGCTTCTTTATTTCAGCATTCTCCATAATAGACATGCGGTACATGCCTATGTTTGGAAGAGGACAATCTGGATGCAAATGTATTTCATGCTGAATCTCCCTCTTAGGAGGCAAACCTGTTGGCTCCTGAAATATCTCATGATATACATCAACTACATCATATAGATCTGATTTCAGTTTTGGATCACAATTTTCAAGTGACTCATGATTCACATCAGCCTTGGGCTTAATCATAAGAAGAACAAAATTCTTACTTGAATTGACCAGCCTTTTTACCTGTCCTGCATTCACCATCGCTATATTTGTCTTCTTGCGATGAGCTCTAACAATGAACTCCTTGCCATCTTTGAAAAGATGATATTTGTTTTCATGGTCATGGAAGATAGCTTTCCTGTCAAACAAGTAAGAACTTCCCAAAACAATTCCTGCTATATCAAAAGGTACCACATCAAGTTCAACTGTATCAATAAAATGTGCAGTAATTGCAAAGCGCAATGTGCACTTTCTTGAAACTTGTAAATTTTCATCCTTGCAAATCCATCCAAGTGGATATGGCTTCGGATGTGGAACGGTCTCAAGTTTAAGCTACTTGACCAAGTCTTCTAATATAAGGTTTTCTTGTGACCCACTATCAAAAAGTGTGTCAATCTTAGTATGTTTTGAAATGACCCTCGCATGAAACAGTTCAATTCTTTCTTCCTCATTAGGAGCTTGTACATGACAGTTTGAGGTACTAGTGCTGGCTTGAATTTCCATTTCTTTTCCCTTCAAGTTTTTCAAACCCATGGCTGTAGTTTTGGTTTCATCACCTGAATCATCCCCTAAATCTTGTGGAGTAGATGTAGTAGCAGCAGTTTTCTGTTTCTCTTTGGATTTGTTAAATTGAGATCTTTTTTCAGGATGTAATTTCCAACAATTTTTCTCCTCATGGCCTGGTTTACAACAGTGTTTACAGATCACTTTCTCACTCTCCTGTTTGATAGATGCATTCTTTTTGCCCTTTCCCTTGGAGGTTTTCTCTTTGTTTTTCCCCTTGGCGAGCTTGTTTCTACCCTCTTCAAATGTGTTTTTCCCCCTTGTCTCTAAATGGGTAGCTTGGACACAAACCTCATCCAGGCTAGTAGGGTTAAACATCAAGATGGTGTGTCTAAGGTAGCTATGCAAGCCACCAATATATTTCAGCAAGGTTTCCTGGTTCTGTAAATCTACCCCTAACAAGAGAGCTCTTCTCCTGAATTCCTGGGTGTAGTCTTGGACACTCTAACCCTTAAGTTGTCTGAAATTTTGCCAGTTCATAATGGCTTTCTGCATGTGAGCAAGAGGATAAAATGTTTTTTAATGGCTAACAGAAAGTCAGTCCATGTTAAGGTAACCATACCAAATTTCTTGATCTCCTCTTTGGTCTTAGCCTCCCACCAGACCAATGCAGCTCCATCCATTCTCAAAGAGGCCAACTAAATCTTTGTGGCATCATCATGCATATTCTGAATCCTCAAGTAAACTTCCAACTGCCTAATCCAGTTGTCAAGCTTTTCTGCATTCACTTCACCATCAAACATAGGTAATTCAAATTTTACATCAAGCTTCAAAAAAGGACTTTTTCCAGAGGATCTATGCTTATGCACAGAAGAAGAAGACGAGGATGAAGAGGAAGGAGGTGACGATGGGGGTGGTGGATCACCATTACCTCCATGTCCTTTCGTGGAATGATCATCATCCTTCTTACCTCCTGAAGAACCCTCTCCTTCATGTGGATGTTTGGACCCTTCTCCAACCAATTTCTCATTTCTTTCTTGGTACAATATCCTCACCATTTCATTGAGGTCTAAGAAAGCCTTTCTGAAGAATCTTCTTCTTCTTTTGGATCCATGTCTGTAGGGATTTCTCCTTCATGTTCAAACATTCTTGAAGTTTTTGCTGAGACTCTTGAGGGTGAAATTGAAGGTGAAGGTGATGGCTCTCTGGCCTTCCTTGACTGAGGATTCTCTCGTTCTCTAGTCAATTGTCCTTCCCCTCTTTTAAGTTTCAACCTGGTAAGCATCAATACTTGCAAGACAGTTAGAAGATCTTTGCACAAAAACAATCAAAAGACAACTACACCAGAGATTGACTGAAAGAGCATTTATCTACTTTGTAATTGTATAACAAGAGCATTTCGAAGGCTTCCTGGCTCATTTCAGGCTCCGTCTATAGCTTATTTGACTACTTTTGATACAAAGAAACAACATCATAGCTCTCATACCAACTTGATCTAAATTTGAAACTACTTGAAAAAGGTTTGCAAGGTATTCAATTCAGTAGTAAACATGTTTAAAAGATGCCCATGTCTTGCAGTAAAGAAACAAATGAAAATTTCAGCTGTTCATGATCAATTTAAGCATAGAAGAATTATTTCATTTTACTGTTTAACACATTAAAACGACTTTGTTCTACAAAATAAATCAACAACAGATGCAAAAGGAGTTGATGAAGCAGTTCACCCCTCCAGGGCTACGTCTGCTGGGTCCAAGGCTCCCAAATGGGCCTGTCCTCGTTTTAATTAAATGCTCAAAATGAATATACATCTGAATAGAAGTCTCTATAGGTGAAATATACTGTAAAAATGGATTCAGAACACATGAATCTTCAGGATTGACTGCTGGTTCACCTCTAATGAATACCTGCAACCCTATATAGTTCTCACAATTCTGGGCCCTAGTGGCTCCTAGAACTTCCATGGCTCCAAAACCTATGAAAATGATGTCAGATAGTTGTAAGACCTATGCCAATGGCTTCAGAAGGTCGAAAATACCCAAAAAAAAAAAAAAACAATCATCTAAAACCGCCTTTCCTAGCTAAAGTTATGGCTATTTACTCCCAACTGCCAATTTCCCCTAAAAGAACTCCAGCTAACTTTAGTTATGGCCAGTTAGCTCCGCCAATTATGGCGGGACCACCCAAATTTGGCGCTCCGCCAAAAAATCCGCCAGTGTAACTGCAGTTAATTAATGTGCATGTGACCACAAAATGCGGGCTGGTGGTTTACCTCAGATTTTGTGCCGGCGGTTAGGGCGGAGCCCATGCTTTCCGAGCGGTGGTCATATGGTGGCGGGGCTGGCCCCTTTCATTCCCGCCCGCCATCCATTTTAAACCTTGAATACACAATGTTCCCGCTAGTTTTCAATCGCCGCCATTGTGGCCCAATAGCAAGGTGGATGGTTAATGAAAGGCATGCTGCGGGTTCAAAACTTGCCGAGGCCAAAAAAATTTACAATGCACCCATACATGTTGCTGATGTCATCCTGGGCCACGTGACAGCCTCTAGGCTTGCCACGTGGTGGCTTCTGATTGGCCCGCCCAAAAAGAATATTCCATTGAATATTTTCACGAATATTCCATGGAATATTCTCAAGAATATTCTGTAGAATATTTTTTTTTTATTTTTTTTTTAAATTAAAAAATTAAGGGTTATTGGGCGATTTTGTTTTTGACATAACTTTCACGTAGGGCAGCCGTTTTTTGAACCATTTGCGGCACTGGATTCAGGAGGACGAGCTCTATCCGGTCGTTTAGGTTTGAACCAATTTTGAGCACTTTCATTTTTGAGCATTTTACGACACTTGGGACATGAGCCCCTGATCATATATGCAACAATCTATGATGAGTTGGAAAACTCTTCGCCAATTGAAAGGGAAAAGTGTACAAAGTTACACCCAAGAATTTAGAAAAAGAGCTCTAATTCTAGGAATTTGTTTAGACTCATTTGAAACTCTGCTGAAGTATATAGGTGGTCTACATAGTTATTTGAGACATACCATTCTCATGTTTAATCCTACTAGCATAGATGAGGTATCTATTCAGGCTACACATTTAGAGGCTAGGGGCAAGAATGTGAACCCAGAAGTTGGGGGATCATCAAAACCCACTGCAAGCAAGAAAAAGGAAAAGAGAAAGCAGAAATGGAAAGAGAGGAAGGAAAATTATGTACAAAAGACCAAACCTTCATGCACTCACTGCAAGAAGGATGGGCATGATGATGAACACTGCTGGATTCTGCATCCAGAGCTGAAACCCAAGAAGTATGATGGTTAAAAGAAGAGGACTGCTGCAACTATTCAGAAGGATTTGGGGTCAGACTTAGGGGATGAAATAACAATCACAACCACAGATATAAAAGGTAAAAATTCCTAAGCATCTACTAGTAATTCTGCACAAACCATTGATAGTGAAGAAAATGAGAGAAGAAGACATGAGCTTTTTCATATTAGAGTTATTTCCAAGCATCAAAAGATTGATACGTTATTTGATAGTGGTTCACAAGTAAACTCAATTTATGAAGCAATTGTAAAGAAACTGGGCTTACTAACCACACCTCACAAGAAGCCATATCCATTGGGTTGGTTATGTGATAAAAAAAAGCTACAAGTGACTAGACAATGTAAACTTAGGTTTCCCATCGGTTCATCATTTGTAGATGAGGTTGAGTTAGATGTAATTCCCTTGGATATATGTGGAATTTTTTTGGGAAGTCCTTAATTGTACGATAGAAAAGCAATTTTCTATAGAGCTGAAAATAAGTATCAACTTGTTAAAGATGGAATTGAATATATTGTAAGAGCTCATAAACTCAAGAATAATTATACTCTCACAAACTTAGGTCAGATGAAAATAATTGTAAATTCATGCAAACAATTTTTACTGATGGTTGTAAAGGAAAATAAATATGATAAAACCAATGTATTCGAAGGTTGTGGTGCTAAACAACAAGCTGATTTAGAAAAAGTTGTTTCAGAATATGATATACTATTTCAAGAACCTAAAAGTTTTCCACCCAAAAAGGAAATAGTACATGATATTAATTTGCAGCAAGATGCTCCATTGCTAATACGAATTGGATCCATAAAGAATGATTGACAAAGCCATGGCTGTACCAGGTCGGGACAAGCTTCTAAAATTCCAAAATAGCGATCAAAACACCCTGAACTAGTGGCAGTGGTAGCTAGCATGGAATGACAAGGACCCTGGTCAAAGCGCGCTGACCGAGGCCCATGGAGACTGCGCGGGAAGCCGAATTAGCCCCTGGGAGACCCAAATCGGGAAACATAGGTGGATTTTGATGCGTTGGGCGAAAAGGGTTGAAATGGAGAATCCCCAAGCACTTGGACACATGGAGAGTCGGAGAAACACGGGTGAAAAGCGAAGAAGTGCTAAAGGACAAGGCGGGACCCGTGCTCCGAAAAACTAGCGGTATGGATTGGGGCCATCAAATGGTAAGTGGTTTTGGAGAAATTGGAGCAATCACACTCAATGATCGACACGTGGCAAGCAGAGGAGAGAGAAAACCACCGATGATCGCACGTTAACAGTCGAGCTAGTCAACTGCGTGGGATGTGCGTATGGCGTCGGATCTGGAGGCCCCAGATCGAATGGCTAAGATTGCGCCCAATGGGGGAAGCGGAATTGACGAAGGAATGAGCCGCAATTAGAAGGATTTGAAATCCATTTTGACTACCATGGTGGAGGAAGACTTCATCCACGATGTAACTGAAGAACTGAACCAACAAAGTAGGCTGGTGCATTACAGTAGGACATGTGGCCACTCCTTATGAGTCGATGATGATGCTGAACCAAGGAACTCCAAGCATAGATGTAGAAGGTGATTCGATGGAGGTGGAAGAGGAACTAAACAGACATGGACACGAATGGCTTAAAGCCATGAACAAAAAACATAACAGACATCGAGAGTCAGTTAGAGAGAGAGAGAGATAGAGGAACCAAAATCCCAAGAGGAGGACAGAACATAAGGGAAAAGACAATGAAGCAAAAGCAGAAGGGGACAGAGGGCCGAGTTGACCAAAGGCAGCATCGAGCACCAAAGAGCTTGAGGGATTCAAGCCATCCCAGAGAGGATCTGTCTAGACTGAGCACCACATTGGGCTCTTTCCATTGTAAACCAATAGGTCATAGAGTTGGTAGGAAAACAAGTTTGTGTACTCTAGTGGCTTGGGGAATCGAAGAACCACCCTGCCAAGAAAATCTGTTTCAGGTGACTCATATTGAGCTCCTGCATTGTAATTCTTTGCTTGAAACACAATAAGATAAGGCCACCACTAAAGCTAGACCGGAGATGTATCCCTAGAGAATAGGGTGAACTCCTTATTAATTTCTTGTGTTCTTGTATTTTCTTATTGTACTTCTCTACTCTCTTTCCATTCAATTGTCTGTGTATTGGCAATATGATTGATCCATTGCTTAAATAACATAGGAACACACACCAACACATGGGTCTGTAATACCTTCATTTAATAAATATTTAACTGAGGTCACTCATAGGGTGATTATCAGATCAAGTGGTATTAGAGCTCTAGGCTGTAAGGTTAGACAAGCTTGTGTTGGTTAGTTGTTGAATGCTCACTAGATCAAAGCTCAAATTAGGAGAAGGAGAGTTGGTCAAAAATAATCCTAAAATTGGGAGAGTCTATCCTCGGAAGACAATGTTAGAGGAAGGTTCTATGGGGCCATACCCTCAATTCATTGAGAGTTTCCTAGATATAAATTCTATGGTAGAAGAAATGTATAGGGAATTTAGAAATCATAAGGATGAATAATCATCAGGTTCTAAACAAGATAAAAAAGAAGATGAGTCTCATTCCCATGACCACTCAAAAGGAAAAGGGAAAGAGGAAAGTTTTTTCACACCTCCTAATAGCCTTGTGCATAATAAGAAATCATCTTTGATTAAGCTAGATGTTAAATTTGATTTGCCTATATATGATGGAGAGTCAAATGCTGAAAAGTTGGACAATTGGATTAGACAAATTGATGTGTATTGCAAAGTGCAAAACATTGACTCAGACAAGAGCAAAATTCAGCTGGCAAGCCTATGCCTAGGAGGCACTACCTTGGTTTGGTGGGAAGGCAGAAGCCAAGCTGACATGAAAAGACATGGTAAGACTATCTCTATCTAGAGTGACTTTGTTTCTGCAATCAAGAAGCAGTTCTATCCATTGGCCTACATGCAACAAGCCATGATGAGTTGGAAAACTCTTTGATAGTTGAAAGGGAAAAGTGTGCAAGGGTACACTCAAGAATTTAGAAAGAGAGAATTGATTCTAGGGATCTCATTAGACTCACCAGAGACTCTTTTGAAGTACATTGGTGGTCTACACAACTACATGAGGCATACCATCCTCATGTTTAATCCCACTAGTATAGATGAGGTATCTGTACAAGCTACTCATCTAGAAGCTAGAGGAAAGAATGGAAATCTAGAAGTTGGGGGACCACCCCAACCCACTGTAAACAAGAGCAAGGAGAAAAGAAAGCAGAAGTAGAAAGCAAGGACGGCTAACACTGCACAAAGAGGCAAAGCTTCATGCACTCACTGTAAAAAGGAGGGGCATGATGATGAACATTGTTGGATTTTGCATCCAGAGCTGAGGCCTAAGAAGTTCGAGGGCAAGAAGAAGAAGACTGCTACAACTATTCAGAAAGATTTGGGGTCAGACTCGAGAGATGAAACAATCATTGCAGTCACAGGTATAAAAGGTAAGAATTCTGAAGCATCTACTAGTAATTCTGCTCAATCTATCATTGATGAAGAACACGAGAGAAAAAGACATGAGTTTTTCCATATTCGAGTCATTTCCAAAAATCAAAAGATTGATACTTTGTTTGATAGTGGCTCACAAGTAAATATAATTTCTGAAGCAATTGTAAAGAAATTGGGATTAACAACTACACCTCATAAGAAACCATACCCATTAGGATGGTTGAATGATAAAGCACAACTACAAGTGACTAGAGAGTGCAAACTCAAGTTTTCTTTTGGGTCAGCATTTGTAGATGAGGTTGAGTTAGATGTAATTCCTTTGGATATATGTGGAATTGTTTTAGGAAGTCCTTACTTGTATGATAGAAAGGCTATTTTCGATAGAGCTGAGAACAAGTATCTACTTGTTAAAGGTGGAATCGAATACTTTGTAAGAGCTCATAAGCTCAAGAATAATTATACTCTCATAAACTCAGGACAGATGAAAAGAATGATAAATTCATGCAAACAGTTCCTACTGATGGTTGTAAAGGAAAAGAAACCTGATAAAACAAATGTATTTGAGGGCTGTAATGTTGATCAACAAGCTGATATAGAAAAGATTGTTTCAAAATATGATGTCTTGTTCCAAGAACCTAAAGGTCTGCCACCCAAAAAGGGAATAGTACATGATATTATTTTGCAGCAAGATGTTCCATTGCCTGACATTGGGATGTACAGGTTGTCTACTTTAGAGAATGCTGAAATCAAGAGGCAGGTGCAGGAGTTGCTCGAGAAAGGATTCATTAGGCCTAGCACATCACCATCTGGGTCACCAATCATTTTGGTGAGAAAGAAAGATGGCTCGTGGAGAATGTGCATTGACTACCGAGCACTGAACAAGATAACAATAAAAAATCATTATCCCCTTCCTCGCATAGATGATCTTTTAGATAAATTGATGAAGCTGTTTATTTCACCAAGCTGGATTTGCATAGTGGATACCATCAGGTCAAAGTTGCAGAGAAAGATGCATGGAAGACTGCTTTCAAAACAAAGCAGGGATTATATGAATGGATGGTTATGCCTTTTGGCTTGACCAATGCCCCTGCTACTTTCATGAGATTAATGAATGATGTACTCAGACCTTTTCTTGATGATTTTGTTATTGTGTATCTGGATGACATTCTTATTTTTAGTAAAACGTGGGAAGAACATTTAAAGCATGTTAAGCAGACATTAGATGTTTTGAGAAGAGAAAAAATTTATGTTAAACTCTCCAAATGTGAATTTGGAAAAACCTCTCTAAATTATTTGGGTCATATAGTAGGGGGAGGTCAATTGAAAATAGATCCCTCTAAAGTGGCAGTCATTGTAAACTGGCCTAAACCCAAGTCTGCTACAGAAGTGAGAAGATTCTTAGGAGCAACACAATATTGGAGGAAGTTCATTTCAAAATTTTCCTCAATTGCAGCTCCCTTACATGCCTTGACAGGATTGAACAAGGTGTTTCAGTGGGGAGGCAAACAACAGAAAGCCTTCGACACCATGAAAGAAAGGATTAGTACAGCACCGGTACTAGCACTACTAGATCTACAAAGACCATTTGAGATCCAAATTGATGCCAGTGACTATGCCATGGGAGCAATGTTGACATAGCATGGTAAACCCATATGTTATCATTCTAATACCTTTAATCCTGCAATAGTTAACTATCCTACATATGATAAAGAATTATATGCATTAGTTTAGAGTGTGAAAAAGTGGAAACATTAATTAATGGGCAAAGAAACAATAATACATACTGATCATCAGCCACTTCAGTACCTACACTCCTAAACTAAGTTGCAACAATCAAGACATTACAGATGGATGGGTTTTCTACAACAGTTTCATTTAGTCATCAGATATAAAAAGGGCATCCATAACAAGGTTGTAGACATGTTATCTAGACCCATTATGAATGCATCTACCATACTTAAGCATAATTCTGTGCTGCATGAAAGCTACATAGAACACTATGCTCTGGATACAGACTTTAAAGATGTATATGCAACTTTGAGTCAAGGCAAAAGAATAGAAGAATTGGACTATCACATGAAGGACCGACTCCTACATCATTGTGGGAAACTTTGCATTCCACAAACTGAGAGAGTAAAGATAATTAAAAGCACACACTTCTCTGATATCAGGTCACTTTGGGGTAAGTAAAATAGTTGCACAACTGCAAAGGTTCTGCTATTGGTTGAGAATGAGTGAGACAGTTTCTAGATATGTAAAGGGATGTGCTATGTGTGCGAAAAGCAAGCCCAACAATAGAAAACTAGGCTTGTACACTCCATTTCCAGTTCCTTCTCACGCTTGGGAAAGCATTTCCATGGATTTTGTTGGAGGACTACCTAAATCTAGGAAAGTTCATGATTATCTATATGTTGTTGTGGATAGGTTCAGCAAAATGTGTATTTTGATACCCTGTAGTAAACAGATTACTGGTGAATAAACTGCAAAATTTTTCTTTGAACATGTATGGGTTCATTTTAGATTACCCACTTCCATTGTGTATGATCGAGACACCCGATTTGTGGGAAAGTTTTGGTCAAGTCTGTGGGAACTAATGGACACCAAATTAAAGAAAAGTACAGCTTTTCATCCACAAATAGATGGCCAGATAGAAGTAGTTAACAGGACGGTGATCCAGTTACTAAGAGGATATTGTAGCAAACACCCTAAGCTTTGGGATGAAAACTTGTGTTATGTGCAGCATGCGTACAATAGAGCCAAACACTCTTCTACATAGAGATCTCCTTTTGAGACCTGTTTTGGTTTCATACCAAGGTCTCCTTTGGATTTTGTCTTTGGTAAAGATACCATGGTTGATAGACACACTAATGTGGACAAGGCAACTAGATTCATTGAACAAATCCAGGAGATCCACCAGGTAGTATAGGAACAGCTGGAAAAGAGCGAGGCCAAGTACAAGGCTAGGCATGATAAGCATTGAATGGAGCATAGTTTTCAAGTTGGAGACCAAGTCTGGATGTATATTAGCAAGGAAAAGATGCAAGGTGAAAGTAAAAAGCTAAGACCTATCAGGTATGGACCCTTCAGGATACTTGAGAAGATTGGTGAAAATGATTTTCGCCTTAATCTACCAGCTTACATGCACATGTACTTAGTCGTAAACACAGATTGCTTGAGGTTGTTTGAACCTTCAATTGTTAAGGACCTTGAAGAGCAAATTCAATTACCTTCTATTGATGACCTGCTACCTGAATACCTTAATGAATTACGAGAAGACACAGTACTGGACAGGGAGGTAAGGATGACGTGCAGTGGACAAGTGGAATACCTCAGGATTGGGCTCAAAGGTTTGAATCCAAGTAGTGTGAAGTGGATTGAGATTGGACAAGTGAGAAAGCAATACCCTCACTTAGTCGATGCTTGAAAACCAACTTGTGGTGGTCCAAAAGCTCTTTCAATGGGAAGGTCATGATTCAAATTGGATCCATTAAAGACTGGCAAAGAACCATGACTGTATCAAGTCGGGATGAATCTCTAAAAATTCCAAAAACAACGATCAAAGACACCCTAAACCAGTGGCAATGGCAGCTAGCATGGAATGACGAGGACCTCGGTCAAAGCGCACTGACCGAGGCCTATGGAGGCTGTGCAGGAGGTCAAAGTAGCCCTTGGGAGCCCCTGATCAGGAAAAGGAGGTGATTTTTGATGCGCTAATCGCGCATCACTAGGCGAACAGGGCTGAAATGGAGGAGCCTTAAGCACTCGGTCGCGTTGGGAGCCGGAGAACCATGGGCGGAGAAACAAAAAGCGCTAAAAGGAAAAATGTGAGACCCGCACTCTGGAAACTGGCGGTATTGATCGGGGTGCCCTCAAACGGTAAACAGTTTTGGAGAAGAGCAGAGTGATCCCACTCAACAATCAACGTGTGGTGGCGGAGGTGAGAGAAACCCATCATTGATCGCACACTATCAGTCGAGCAAGTCAACCGCGCGGGACGTGCATATGATGTTGGATCTGGAGGAGCCCAGATCGGATGACTGAGACTGTGCCCGATGGAGGAAGTGGAATCGACAGGGAATTAAGCTGCGTTATAAAGGGATTTGGAATCTGTTTTGATTGCCACAGTGGAGGAAGAACGCATCCATGACATAACTGAATAAATGAACCGATGAGTAGGCCGGTGCTGTTCAGATGAGGACACGTGGCCACTCCTTGAGCATTCATGCTGACGCCAAACAGGGAACTCCAAGCGCAGCTGCAGAAGGCAAATCGACAGAGGCAGAAGAGGAACCAAACAGGCATGGAAACGAATGGCTAAAAGCCATGAATAGAGACATATACACAGTCAAGTCAGAGTGAGGTCTGAGAGACGAAGGAAAAAGAATAGAATCTTGAGAGGAGGATGGAATACACAGAGAAGAAGGTAGTAAAGCAAGAGAAAAGCAGGAAGAGACAAAGGGCCGAGCTGACACGGAGGCATCATCGACCACCACTGAGCTTGAGAGATTCGAGCCACCCCGTAGAGGGATTTGTTTGGGCTAAGCACCACATTGGGCTCTTACCACTGTAGACCAGAAGGTCACAGAGCTGGTGGGAAGGAGAGACTGTGTACTCCAGTGGCTTGGGGAATCCAAGAACCACCCTACAAAGCAAAACTTGCTTCAGGAGAACTCACATTGAGTCCCTGCATTGTAATTCTCTGTTTAAAGACACAATAAAACAAGGCCACCACTGAAAGCTGGACCAGAGACGTAGCCCTGGAGAATAGGGTGAACTCCTTATTAAAATTGCTTGTGTCTTTATGGTTTCTTACTATATTTCTCTGTTGTCTTTCCATTTAAATGTATGTGTATTGGCAATCTGATCGATCCGTTGCTTAAATAACATAGAACACACACCAACACATGAGTCTATAATACCTTTTGTTTAATAAAACTTCAACTGATGTCACTCATAGTGTGATTATCAGATCACTTACCTAAGATGAATTTTGTATTCAGGAAAGGCACAAAGGGAACCCATCGAGCTAGTACAGTTGTGCTATCATCTTTCTCAACCCAAACATCATTTCCTTCGAGATATTATTTTACAACAACATCTCGAAGTTTCTCAAAGCTTCCAAAATGCTATGTGGGCCTCAAAATTTAAAGAATTCAAAATCTTGGAAGACTTTTGAGAGAAGAAATGTTCCTTAGGGATGTCGGTAACTTCCATGTGACCATCCTAGAGATAGCTCTCAAGAAGTGCTCAAAACTAAATAAATCATGAGTTCCATGCTACCATAAATCATGAGTTCCGAACTCAACCCTACCATAAATCCTTGGTTCTAATATTTTGATCTATAATATTTGTATATTGTTTATCAACTAGATAAATAGCTATCTTTATACCCAAAAATTTGGCTCTGCAATGTTTTCAAACCCTTCCTTCTATTAGTAGTTATAAGTCATGGGTTCTAGATGAACATGTGTTGCTTCAATGGGATGAAACTTGAACAACCAAAGCAACCTTGGAAGAAATTGGAAGTTAAACTTAAAACCCGAATTTGGTAGTTGAGTGATTTCTATGCATGATAATAGGCTAATAGTTATGTATTTAATTTAATATTTCAAGTATTACTTACCCACCAAAGATGCATGGGATATTGCAAGGGATATCTGCAATAACATTAAATTTATATTTGTAATTCTACTCTAATTTATGAGGGATATAACATGAATTGAAGTGTCAATATGACATGTTCCAAATATTACAATACTTAATTTTTGATGTGTCAATACAATATACGAGTGTCAAATATGGATTTCATGAGTAAATACATGCTACAAGCTATCAAATTCTAGGCCAAAGTATCATGTATTTGGTAAATACTATGCATGACCTTCATTTTGCACTCAACACATTAAGTGAATATATGGTGCAATTCAAGTGGGTATAACACATGTACTAGTACTTGAAGGGCATATTTTCAGTTAGTGTATCACATCAACTATATTGACAGTTAATGCGTCACATAAACTATACACTCTAGAGGCATCAGAGTTTCCCTATGGAGTGGGAATGTGCTTTCACATGGGTCACCCATGTAAGTCATGGCTTGTTAGTAGATAGTTTGAGGATAAATTGCTTTGTTAATAAATTTTGGTGTTTAATTGGAATTATTACCCTCACATCAGTCAGGTATTACACATGCTTGCAATCCCTAGTACCAATGGATCATGATCCAATTTGCAGGACAATGATTAATACGATGGATTTCCATGTCTAATGTTTGTAGGGGAACTAAGGTAACAATGAAGGTGTCAATAGAATCGATGCATTTGAGAAGGAATGTTCATGTATTTATAAGAGGTGACTATGTAGCCTCTCAATTACAACAATGCACTTTTGGTTTATAGTTTGTTTTAGTGGACATAACACTTGGGGCAATAAAATTCTGATGGAGGGCCATTCTAAGCTGAAGAGCAATGAAAATTATCTTATGGCTTAGCTTACAGTCTCCATAGAATTCATCACGAGTCTAATAACCAATTAGGGGGAGATGATGATGACTAAATCCTGAGCCCATTTCGACTTGTTGAACCGAAAGCTTGGTTTATTTGAGACCAAACTGACAAGATTGCAGGTGGCGTCTAAGAGTATGCATTTCAAACTTGGCGTTATCGAATCCTTGCTTGAAGTTGAGGTAATGGGAGGGATAAATGATTATCATAAATACTGCAAGTAGCAACAAGTGGTGGGGGCAGACTTGTTGGTGGAAACAATTAATGTAGTGATCGCGTACCCAAATTCTCCTCCTCCTTAGGAAGAGTTTGAAGTGCATGAATAGGAAGCCAATTCCGCTATAACAGTGAACACTAAAGGATAATTCTTTATTAGTTTCTTATGTCATACAAATATGTATCAATATCAAGAGTCTCTTGGAGGTTGTATAAGTTAAGTATGTTTAGAATAGACGCCTACAGATAGAGAGAGATATAAGTATCATCACCTTTTGTACTTTTCCGAACTCAATGGAAGAACATATGTTCAAAATTGTAAAAGGTATTGGCCTTCAAACCAGTTTGTATTAATAAAAAATACATAGTCGTTGCTTTTAGAAAAATAAAATAATATGCATGAAATATTATAGATTTGATATACAAATAGGTGAAGTATACAACCCCCGTCCCCCACAAAAAGATGAACAATATCACCTATATGTTCATCACTATTTCCAGGTTAATATGGGTTTGGGCCTGGGTACAAATAACGGGGAAGAATTTTTAGCGTGCAAATCTCTTATAGCATTTGCTATGGAAAAAGGATGTAAACAACTTCATATTTTTGGTGATTCGATGTTGGTTGTGTAGTGGGTTAATAAGAATCAAGTGTGTCAGGCCGTTTTACTTTCACATATTCTTCAGGATTTTTCGCGACTGAAAAATACTTATCTATCTTTCTCATGCACTCATGTTTATAGGAATGAAACAGGCTAGCTGGCATTCTATATAAAGAAGTCATGCTCCTAGATCAGGGGCTTTGGCAAGTGACCAAATTTTTTGGCACAGTTCATTATTAGGTTTTCCATCATCCCTTTATGAATGAGCTCTTTACAGGCCACCATACCTGATTGTTAGCTTTCTTTTGGGTGTTCAACAGTTTGGGATTGTGACATTTATGTATATATTTATTTTCCTACATTTTAGAATTTCAAACTTCATATATATATATACACACACACACACACACACACACACACACACATATATATATATGGTGTGCTTCATTGCGCAATATCTGAAACATTCCTCGGCTATCATACAACATTATTATTTGCATCCATTGCGGATGGGAAAATTGTTTTTTGGTTTTAAGCTTCTTACTAGCCACTATAAGATCTGGGAGGATCCTAGTGAATGCACATTATTTTTTTGCATATACAAAATGTTTCTTTAGATCAATTTTTAAATGAAAATACATGAGTAAATCACAGTAGGTGGTAACTTGGAATGCGAGCATCCTGTGGTATATTTGTTATGAAGTTTCTATAATCTATTTTTACTTTCTAAAATGCTAGCAACATTTATTTGCACAATTGAGTGCAATTGATTTAAAGGGGACTTATAATGCCATATTTTCTCAAGAACATGGGCATCATATAGTTTGGGATGTTTGTGAAATGAGGAGTCTCTCTTCATGCTTTGAGTAGTGAAAAGAAACAATGCCAATCGTTTAAATTGTTGCAGTCTTGACACAATATTAATGGTGCACCCTTGTAAATGAGTTTATTTTATTAAATCTTAGGAAGAATGTTTGCTTGCAAAGTTTTTGGGCACATGTAAAACATGTTGGCGATATTGTTGATTATGTATGGAGTCATTTTTACTCTAGAACTTGCTTGGTAGATGTTATGGTGAGTCATGTTCCATATTTAGGTAGGGAGTTCATTCCGATATAAAATATACTTTGAATGTGAATCAATTCTAAGGAGATATAGTTAGCCTTACTTTGTGGTTTAGTTTAAATTCTTCAATTCTTCTTGAAAAATGAAAATGACAGTCCATTTTTTATTTTCTTTCCTCTAGCTCAATTATCTAGCTGAGAAACTGGTTACTTTATGGTTAATTTTGAATTCTTCAATTATTCTTGGCAAATAGAAATGGCTATGGTTTTTAAATGGCTATGGTTTCCCTCTAGCTCAAATTACTTGCTGATATGGCTCTGGTTTTTAAATTTGTCCATGGTGTAGTTGTTATATTTTAGCATGGGATGCCAATGAGTGTAGTTTACGAAATTTATGTTAACATGCACACAACAACCATCGCTAGGATACTCAATATCGAAATCAAAAGAAAAACATAGTAAGACCTTTCAAGAATATTACGAATTTTGAAACGGTGAATTGTTCCTTCAAAGGTTTTTTTCTATTGTTTTCACTTAACAATATAGGTCCATGAAGATCTTAGTTTGCATTAGACTTCCCTATTAGTAATGTGAATAGAGTTACGATATAGTTTTTCAAGTTGATGTCTCAATAAGAGCATGCGTACTTGTGCCATGCATTAAACTATTTTCCTTTTTCATTTTGGTTTTAAGCTGGTTTTGTGATCAATCTAGGAAAGGTACTTAAGTGAGCATATTGAAACATGACATTAGATTATATCTACAATATATGATGTTGATGTTACAATATTGTTGTTGCTTTTGAGTGTTGGGTGTGTGTTATATTCTTTCCAGAATTAGCTACACGCATTTTCCGTTGTGTCAGGCACTGTGGGGGGGTCACAGTGGGGCAGAAGCCCGCCCCCTTGTCGGGGGTTTGTAGGGGAAACTACCCCCCTGCACGGGGTTTGGGGCAACACCCTAAAATTTTTATTTTTTATTATTTATCATCTTTTTTATATGCTGACCCAAGGATGGGGGGTGGACCAAAAGATGGTGGGAAGACCTACCCATGGTTTTGTGCATGGGTTTGTGTATGATGGTTTTCCACCCATGGTATTTTGTAGATATGATCAAGGGAACTTCGATTATGTTCTAATTGAGGGTTAATGGATTAGGGTTTATGAATGCTTCAACATGTATATATATGTATTGTAATATTGAAAGGAACATAATGAAAAATCAATTTGGTAGTCCCAGTTTTTGGATCCAGGGGAAAATATCTATGTATATTTGATTTTTATTCTCTCAATTTTTTTATTTTTCTGTTTGAAGAATTTGTTTGCAGGAAATTTCTTTACAAGGTTAATAACTACACTATGTTCAAGTCACTTATGTTTGCAATTGGATAATGCATTGGTATATGAAATTTAATTTTAGAAGATGAGATTTTATCTTTTGCATGAAACACATGATTCATCTCCAGAAACAATAACCTTTCTAACCTGTTACTTGAACCCTTCATACAAAGGCCCACTTTCAAACTTATATTTGGAATGTTTGAAATTTGATGGTTAATTGGCTCAACAATGCCCATTCTGAATACATCTCATAGATGTAAAACTATTCAACATCACCTCTGATATTCCTTTTAATTACATAACCTTAAATTTAATTAAGGGTTGTGGTGCTTTAGTCCTCTCCCAAATATAAACCAATGATTAAATAATAGATAGATATAGCTTGTAAACATGAACACTTTTTTTGAAGGCACAAAAACAACCATTATTTTATTATTTTATTTAACAATATATATGTGTGTGTGTGTGTATTATTTTCTTGATTATGGAAATCAAAGTACAACTTTTTCAATTTAATAGTACAACTATTTCAATTTAAGAATCCTATCGATGTCTCTTTGCACATTTTGGTGCTATTGCTAGTAATACTAAATATTATTTAATTAATTATATTATATATATTATATATATATAATATATATATATATATATATATATATATATATATATATATAATATATATTATATATATACACTTTATTGCTTGATTATGGAAATCAAATTACAACTTTTTCAATTTAATAGTACACCTATTTATTTAAGAATCTTATTGATGTCTCTTAGCACATTTTGGCGTAATTGCAAGTAATGCTAAATATTATTTAATTATGGGTATAAGTCATTACATTAATTGGTTTTATACTAAGATTTCAAGTTGTTAAAGATCGGGAGCCACACAATTTGAAGGAAGAAACACAATGCTTTATCAATGGGTAGTGAGGGTTGAGATTGGTATGAGATTCTACCAAAGACATTCATTACCATCAAAATTGATCAATTTTTTTAATGTCACATCTAATCTAATACGATCCAATGGATAATGCAATAAATTTCGATAACATTCAACAACAAAAGGGTTGACTAAGGTTATGGACCATTAGGGCTATCTTAAAATTCATGTCCCTAGATCCAAGAACCATTTTATATCTTAATTTTCACCCATGGGGGAACGATAGAGATAATTTTCATTAAATTACTTCAATTGATCAACAAATGTTGAAAACATCATGATTCAACCAATTTCGATTTTGAAGAAAAAATGTGTCGAATGCGGTGACACAAACTATAGACACCATGAATCCATTCATATAAAAGAGGCTTAAACAAAACATTAAATAGGATTTCACTTACCTCCATATCTTATCCTAGTTGGTATCTCCTAGTGACCTCCTAGTGCTAATAGAATGCAAATTTCTTCCCCTCGAAAATATGAACCTATGAAGAACATAGTCGAGTGTTCATTAGGGTTTATGGTGCAACCCATAGAGAATACACAGGCAAGACCTATGGATAACATAGTCGCGTGATGATTAGTGTTTATGGTGTGGCCCAGAGAGAATACACAAGCAAAACCTATGGAGAACACAATTGAGTGTTGATCAGGGTTTATGGAACGGTTTGCGGAGAATATATGGGTTTAATGAATAGTATATGGGTCAATTCCTTTGAAATAGTATGCATAGGATATGGTCAGGTGTTATATTATGTAATTATATTAAATTATATATAATATAATATAAATACAATTAATTCATATAAACATTATAAATACAATATATATAATAAACATAAAACATTATTAAACATTAAACATTTCAGCATTGGTCCCATTCATAACCCCCAACTATGTGCAGGGTTAATTAATTAAAATATAATTTCCACTGATTCCTAAATGCTAAGTGAATTGAATATTTACTTGACCCCGAGAGCATCAAGAGAATTGAACCTCTGACCTCTCAGTAGAAAATTAAGGTGATTTGATGATGAGTACTTGGCCAATCGAGCGTCTAATCCTCAATGGGGCTAGTAAATGCATAAGATGATAAAGATAGTAAAAAAATCAATAATTTCATCTCCTCGACATTTATGTTATAATTTTGTTGAATTATTTATGTGAGTCATATTTAAGTCTAGGAACCCTCGCATACTGTCAATGCATGCATATACTATAACCATGTAAAATTTCAGTGCATATAAGCAGAAAATGAAAACATTTCAAAATTAGCCCCGTTCACAATCCCCTCTTTGTGGGGTCAATTAATTAAAGTGAAATGAAAATTTACTTTACCCTGCAATTTTTGATAGAATTGAACCCATGACCTCTCAATAAATTAATGTTCTTTGACGATGGGTACTTAACTAACTAAGTGCCTAACCCTCAATGAGGCTAAATACATACCTCAATGAGCTTCTCTTCGTTTCAAGAATAATATTTTCTCTACTGAACAAGGCCAAACCACGTGAAGGCGGAACCTCATATGCTCTCCACACCCCCCACCCCACATCACTCTCAATTCCCCAATACCCAATTTATCTACTATAAAATATTTGAAAGCAACATAGTAAGAATCAAGCATAGCTACAAATTACTATGAAAACAAAAATTTAAGGAAAATTAAAGAGGAAAAATCAATTGAAAATATATTAACACATACCTTGTACATTTCAACATTTTGATATCATTAATGTTATTCTTCATCCAATTCAACATGTGTATCATCTGATTCAACATTGTGGTTGAAAGGATTGGCCATATCAACATCATCATCAATGTTTTCATTTCCAATCATATCATCATAGTTATCATAAACAAGAACATTGTCTCCTACATTTCATTCAACTTCTTCAGTTATTCACCTGACTGTACATTGTTGATATCATCTTCATCCAAAAAATGTCTTGATTAATATCTTCTTGAACTTCTTAGATGCCTTCATCTGACACATGAACTAGCTGCTCCTCTATATCATCTTCTTTTGCTACATTATACTCTACCAAACTTCTTCTTGGATCATATATAACAACATATGACCAACCCCCTGTACTTGGAACATCTGAGTAAAAGACTTGTTTACATTGGCTTGGAAGAACATAATGATCAGGTTCTAGCTTAAATGACATTTTATTGACCATGGTAAATCTGTTATCATGCTGAATAATAGTTCTATCAGGATCATGTTCATTCATTCATAACATGTACCATTTGATGTTGAATATAACCAATTGAAAGGAATTAAAGTCACACTAAAGTATGTTATCCAAATATCCATAATATCAATTTTTAGAGACTTGTGGATGTGTGTCACTTCTAGAGGATTTATTTCAATGGCAACCATCTACAAATTATACAAGAAAATAACATGTTTCAAAAAAACATAATATATTACATTACAAGTAAAACACATGTCTTTAAGTTGAACAACAAACTGAAAACACTTTGCATATAAATTGATACTTACCTTATGTATTTCTCAACATCATATATAATTTTTTTTATGTTCTTACAGTTGAAGTTGTCTAGGAGAGATAGAGGTAGAACATATTGTAATAATAAAAATGAATTGTTATTGTTTATCCAAAAGTAGACAAAAAAATATGAAGATGTATACAAAAATTGAAATATATATAACAACATAATTACCTTTATGAAGGTATGCCAATCATGTGTTTCTAACCCACCAAATTCACCTTTCTTTGTTAAGATATTTTTCGTGTTTGAAGAAAAACCCGTGGAAAATTTAATTCTTCATATGACCTATTTTACATCATTCCTTTGTTTCTTTGTTAATAACATGGAAGGCTATTTTAGTATCCATCACTATTTGATCAGATTACACTTTACATTGCATAATTGGTTTCCTAAATGTCACTACAAATTTTGACGATTCTTTCTTTATCCCTCTGCCATCTATGATTTGCTATAACATGTCCATCACATTTTTCTCAATATGCATTGTATCTAACAGATGAATTATTCTTAGGTCCTCATAGTAGGGCAAACTCATGAATTGATTGGGATAACTTTCATTTTTCATGGAAGACCATTATTAATACATTCATGACCTTAATGATGAGGCATAGAAAAAATCACAACAAAAGTTATTAAATATGATAAAAAAATTATATAAAAAAAATTCAAAACATTACACATATGATACATAAACAAATTTCATACCTTGATGATTTCTGTTATATTCCAACTTCCATAGATGAGGTGTCATTCTTCATGGTTTTAATATAGCCTCTTCTTTCCCATTGAAAAAATGTTTTTTAGTAGTGCGATACCTATGGTTCTTAGAGAGGAAGTGCATATACTCATCAAACACCTCTTTTCCTAAAAAAATTGAGCAACGAGATTTCATCTGAGGACCACAAACTAGACATGCAAATTTACCCTCTGTTTGAAGACTTGCATTAAGAGATGGATTAATGTCAATTATAGAAAGGGATTATTTATAAAACACGCATGATATATTCAAATAATTATACTTTTGTAACTTGTCAATAAGAGGCTAAATATATACATTCATATCTTTAACTTGGCACTTACCTATTAATATTTTTGAAATTACACATAATTACTACCATGATATGTATGTATAGAAGTAAATAAACAAATATAAGATATTATAAAACAAACAAGACAAATGAAAATGTTACATTCGTAATATTAATGTAAAAAAAATACCTGGAAAAATCATTGTCAACATTATGTGCTCCCTCTTTATTGACATTGAAGGAGGAAGGTTATTGTTGATAACAAAAATTGGCCACACTGAGTAAAGACCTAAGCTCTCCAAATGAATTAACACCATTAGTTTCCAAAGAAAGCCTAACATTACCAGGTTCAGCTTTAAAGTGCGACCATTTTTCCTCAATTTTCCTAAATGCATAACCATATACAAGCATTTTAAGAACATAATCTCCACTTCTCTTGTGTGCATGGTAATCCATAATTCTTTCACACGCGAGAAATCGTTGTAAATGTGGAATTGTGGGAATATGATGAAGAATATTTCGAGGCCCATCTTTTTTTATTTGATCGGTTTGATATCTACTTCTCTAACATTGTGGGCACTATGTTTTCAATACATTTTGTCCATAATATATAATATGATGATTAGGAAATTCCACTATAAGGAAAAGACTCTCCAGTGGAGGTTATAATAGAGGTTTTTAGTGTTATAAAATTGACAAAAATGTCAAAAAAACATCCGATAAAACATCCGTTTGTGACAATAGATGTTTTAGCAAAGGTATTAATGAAACTTCATCACAATTGACAAAATATAGGCAGCTGAAGGTTTTAACGGATGTTTCTTTTGCGGTGCACTTAATGGAAGAAGTAGCACTAGCGTGCTACATATATAAAAGCATAGGGTAACATACATAACTAAAAGAACCAAGGAATTGAATGCAAAGAACACCAATGTGTAATGTATACGACAACGATGCTAATAGATTAAAAAATTCCTGGGACATTCTTGTAAGGAACAATGCTGATGCATACAAAAAATAATTGTTGTGCCAGTCCTTTTTTTTAAACTTGTAGTGCCAATGCATATCATTTGTAGAAGTACCCCGATGTGTTCGTTATAAAAAAGGACCAGTGCTATTAGTTTTCATAATGGACTAGGATGGAATAATATTTTGTAGGACCGGGGTTTTAGTTCTCTGAAAGCACTGGTGCGTTAAGAATTACAATGCACCAAGGCATTAATCTCAAACAATACTGATGCTTTAACCTCTAAATGCATCAATATTATCATTTTCTGAAAAGGCACTGGTTATGCAAAAATATGACATCACGGTGCTTTTATATAACATGATGCGCCAATGTGTTTTTATGTTATAGACACACTAGTTTTTTGTATGAGATTTTCTATTTTTTGGAAACATTGACCTGTGACAATGTAATTATTGTAATTTTTAAAATTAGTTATTCATCGAAAAATCGACATATATCTTATAAAAATATTCATATAAATTAAAATTTTATTAGTGCATTTGTATATGGTGTTTGGATTAATTTGTTATATTATCAAATTTCACATCTCTTCATTGTAATATCTAATCATCGATATATTTAATCAATGGCGCAACATTTCACAACAACATTAGATAACACAATAGAATAAATTAAAATGTATTTTATTATATATCAATAAGAGGCCCTTTGTCATACAAAATGGGATTTTTATTGGTAATCCCTTGTCTTTCAATTGGGAAACTATGTCCATTACATGAAACAAATGTCTTATTTTCACAGACAATTATTTCAAAAAATACAACAGGTTTCATTGGTACCCAAATAGATCATCATTCTTTGCTGGAACTGTTGTTAGTGCTCGAGATACTTCCATAACTTAGGTTATTTGGAGGAATTTTTATTGATTGCATCGATTATTTTCGCCTTCTTGATCTTGTTCCATCTACAAACATAAAAAAAGTGTAATGTGTGTATCTACATTGGTGAGAATAATGAAAATTAAAATAAATAATATATATCAATGTAAATTGAAAAAAAATGTACCATAATAATAAGTGACTCTTAAACTGTGCACATAGTTTCAAAACCAAGTCTCATGCCTTATTACAACAAGTCTTCTACTGGCGTAGTTCCATACTTTGTTTCCCGCATGTTTTAAACCCCATTATAAATCATAGAATTAATATAAAGGATTTTTTTGTTCTATTAATTATAAAATCAAAGATGTAAAACACCATAGATACTTACAAATTCCACAATTAATTCTTGATATGTCAGCATATACTCACAACCCTTATTTAACCCAATGTTAATCAATTCTTCTAATGGATCTTCTTTGTATGTTAGCATCTATTTCAAGACATTCAAGGATGATTGTTGCAAAACAACTTAAAATATACAAAAATGAAACCTTGAGTTGTTATAACAAAATATTAACAATTACTCACAAACTTTGAAATCAACCTGTTTCTTCATTTTCGTCCTATTTTATGTGTTGAATGAATTCCACCTTGTTTTCTTTTATGCAAGAAAATACTTGAAAATTAATATTTAATGCTAAATTATTTTTTTATATGTAAAAGTCAATCATGATTACATACATTTGATGCAATTATATCCATTTCTTTGACCATCTCCTAATACACTTTTTTGGACATTCCTGCAAGCATGTTTTGCATATTAGTGCGTTGATCATTTGGGATTTTTATAATCTTCCCAAAAAAAGCAATAAACTATTTTTATAATGATATATGAAAACTAAATATAACAAAACTGATAGTAATAAATGAAGGGTTTGTAGTGATTTTTATCTTGAGGGGGCTTGGACCTAGGTTCAGATTTAGTTGCACTAACCAACAAAACCCGACACTACCAGCCCTTTCGAAAACAACCCATGTAGCGTAGGTTGTAGTCTCACCTGAGGCAATATTTTGGGATGCTAAAACTAGGTTTTTGCATCCAAAGGGCTATGTGATGTGTTTATGTTAGATTTAGGGCTTTATCTTGACCTTCGCAAACCATAACCCTTAAAACCATTAAACTACAGTAACTAACAGTTAGCAGATCTAATCCCTTTGCCGATTGTGCTAAACATCCATAACATCATATGGTTAAGCATATCTACTCGTTTGCACATCTATTAAGTAGTTTCTAGATTAATTGCATTCAATCAGATCAGAAATGAAGTAAATTCAGAGATAGACAATAATACGCTGATATGCAAATAACTATTCAAAACAACCTTTATTACGTTTAGATCTTCAAATACAGACTCTTCCAACCCTTGCACATAGCTGCAGGGGCCCGTGCACTCTGCTGCAGACTTACCAAGGTCTCCATACACACAACTGTAGGAG
The DNA here is from genome assembly GCA_000404065.3 of Pinus taeda. Taxonomy (NCBI): domain Eukaryota; kingdom Viridiplantae; phylum Streptophyta; class Pinopsida; order Pinales; family Pinaceae; genus Pinus; species Pinus taeda. The sequence goes on from APFE031204697.1 coordinate 70,434, forward strand.
CCTTCCCCTTCGCCTATGTACAAAAAACAAACAAAAGCCTTTCACTTATTCATTAGATCATGGTCTGATTAATTTCTCTATGACTCTTATATCATTCTCTATTGCAATACCATGGTCCGCGAACCATGGGTGGGTCACAAACCATCTTAAATCTTAATAGACCAAGGGGGTTTGACCCCTATCAACCTGCTCTACTTGCTCTCCACTACTCAAAACATGGAGACTTTACAATATTAAGAAAACTTTTACAAAATTTAACCCTAGGGGACACTATCCCAACAGGCCCCCAACACAAAGTTGTGACTCATCCCGAGTCACTCTACTGGTGTTACCTCGATATTTGCTTACAGACCACTGAAATTTGTCTTTAATGCTTGAAGATATACTTCTCCCTGCACAACGACTTGATGTACCTCTTCAGCTACTTTCTCTATGGTTGGACCTTCGACTGCAAGGTCCATGGTTCTTTGTGTTTGCTGCATAACGTTCAACTTGCTATGCATTGTCTATGTCAACTTGCTTTCGTCATCAGCCCATGGTGTTATAGACACATTTGGGCACATCAAGCCCAAGCTCATATGTTGATAAACTAGGTCTCTTCAACCCCTAAAAGAGTTGTCTCATACCCTACAAGAACATTGTCTTTTGATTACATCATTCTACTGGAATTTGGAGCTTGGACAACTCATTGCAGACTTGCACTATCACTGCTTCCAACTATTGACTACATGCAATGACCTCTTCTCGTTCTTTAAGCACCTGCACCTTTTCCTCAAACATTTGGTTGTTTTTGTCTTGACTTCCTTGATTACCAGTAATTCTCGTTGCTCCTGGTCCCTAGGCTCATCTAATACTCCTTGATGTAGCTCATGCAATGACTAAATGGGGAGTGCTGCAAGTTTAAGGCTCAAATTCTTCAAATGCAATAGGCACGCCCTGTACTCTGAAGTCTCATTGTGTAAGGATACCTCTGATAATTGCATTGCATGAAGGTCTATGGTGATCTCTACTATTGAGGTTTTCACGCTCGCTTGATTCAGGCTCGTTTTTCCTATGCTCACTTGAATTACCCCTGTCTGGACCTGCAATTCCCTTAGGCCTTGTTGTACTTTCTCTAGTGCCTGATGGTACTAGTCCTCAATGTGGCCCCAAATAATTTCTGTGGCATTTACAGACCACATCATCTATCTCATCCAATTCCCCCTCTGTGAGGACCAATGGTTTTATGCTTGCAGACTTGACAAACTTCTACTTCTTGCAAGGTCCCATGGAACTTTGCTTCTACCTCTTCTTAAGTATGAAGGGGGACTCCCAGTTTGCACCCATTCCTCTTCCCCCTCAGTCTCGACTGCCACATCTATGCGCTTCATTTCTGGTTCTTCAAGGTCAACAATATCTTGTGAAGTTACTACTTTCTCCTTTGGCACATCTGTCTCTTTTGCAGAGACATTTTATTTTTGTGCTTCTTTCTCCTTTGTAGAAGCCTCTTTCTGTGTAGGTTCTTCACCATTCTCAATTTTCGAAAGTTGATCTGGTCCAACATTTAATCTTCCTAGCTTCCCAACTACTTTAAGGTCACATTCTTGAAATAATAGTAACCATCTACAAATTCGCCCCCCCCCCGCCCCCCAACACAGTATTGTTGACCATGTACTTCAAAGCAGAATGATCTGTGTACATTTTGAAGTGCGCACCCAAAAAATATTGCTAATCCTTTGCACTCCATGGTTGAAAAATTCTTTTCTGCCTTAGACAACTTCCCTCTCGCGAATGAAATCAGATGGTCGACATCACCTGCGCTTGGTTGGGTTAACACTACTCCTAATGCTATGCAGGACACATCTACATGTACATGGAATTATTTCTTCCAATCGGGGAACACCAGAATAGGTGTTGTAACCATATTCTCCTTTAATACATCTAAGCTTTTCTAGAAATAATCATCCCAACACAATGTCGCATCCTAATTCAATAATTTTTCCATGGGTGCAGTGATCTGCACATACGCCTTGATGAATTTCCTATAATATCCTGTATGGCCCAATGTTGCACACAACTATTTTACATTCCTTAGAGGCTCCAAATTGATAATCACTACAATCTTAGTAGGGTCCACCATCAACCCCTTCTTACAAACAATGTGGCCCAAGAGTATCCCATATGGTACACAAAAGATGTACTTCTTCAGATTAAGGGATATCTGATACTTCCTGCAAGTATCCAGCATTAGGTGAAGATTGGCAACATGCTTCTTCACTAACCCAAATACCATCCAATCATCAAAATAGACCTCTAAAAAATTATGAATAAATTCTTTAAAGGCTGCAACTACCACCCTAGAAAAGTTCACAGGGGCATAACTGTATACTAAAAACAACCCCATTCTATAGTGAAGGTACTCTTACTTCAATCTTCTAGCGTGATGTTGATATGGAGATACCTTGAGAACCAATTTGTAAACAAGTAGGATTCTTGATCACCAACATTCTCCAATACCTCATCTGTGAATGGCATAGGGAATGGATTGCGTACACATGCATCGTTCAACTTCCTTAGATCTATGAAGATTCAGATTTTTCCCTTTGTCTTCTTCTCCAGAACCACCATAGGACTAACCCAATCTGATTCTTCTATAGGCTCAATAATTCCTGCTGCAAGCATCTTATCTAGTTCTTCTTGCACCTTTTATTTGTACTTAGGATTCAATTGGTATGGGCTCCAGTTTACCAGCTTCACATCTAGCTTTAGATTGATCTTCATAACACCCAGATCACCTACTATCCCATTCAAATCATAAAAATTTGTTAGAAACAAGTCCTGATATTCCCATAATAGCTCCGTGACTTTTTCAACTATGTCCTCATCCCAATAATCACCTATATTGGCAAACTTCGGCTGTGCGTCTGACCCAATGTTCACTTGATTGGATTTCAATGGTTTTGAGATGTCAGGAACTTATGCCTTAGGCCTCGCAACTTCATGCTATACCTATGACTCAGGGATACTGATATTACTGGGATATTCCTCACCTTCTTCTGTGGTAACATTATAGCATTCCAGTGCATGTCATAATTGCGTAGTCCAGTCTGGTTGTACCCATGTGACAGGTTCTTCTAGCATCTTGAATATTGCAACCTTAATTTCCTGTAATTCTTCATCAATACATTCAAGCCAATCTTCAAAACTGAATGTTAACAGAAATATCTACTTTATAATATCCCACTCTGCAGTTCAATGTCGCAGCTCTATTTCTAAATACTAGCTCATCAGGATAGTGTCCAAAGTGTGGAAAAATATGTGTACCCATTCAGGTGTGGTTCCTCTCCCCATGCTTTCATCAAACGAGCTAGATGCTCGCATGAATCATCCTTCCCTGTATATTTTTCAGTCATGCAGGTATTGGCATATCTGAACCGCAGCTTCATCATCCTACGATATTCCTTCCAGTCTACAAAGTTGTTCTTATGTGTACCCCACCATCTAGCAGGTGTAGCTTTCAACATGATGTCTAGTGCCTAGAACCGATGTTCCTCTAGTACATCCCTTTCAAATTTATCCATAAATAAATTTACATCATCTAACCCATCATAATATGGTAAATTGCATACCTCAGTAGATATACATTGGAGTGACTTAGTAAGCCCATTGCATCACAACGTTGACACTTCATGCAACCTATTTTACCAATGCTCGAGCTCCTCATCTGAATCCGAGTTGTAGGAACTACCATTTTCTCAAGTAATTCACCCATCTGCCATAAGGTTTATCCAATCTTCATCTCGCACAATAACCTATAGATATGTTCAATATCATCCTCCTCATAGTAATATCGGACTAGTTCAGTGTATCGTGCACCCTCGACTGGATCCAATGGAACAATGAATCTCAGTTCCTTCTTCTCAAACGTCATGTTGTGATTCTTCAGGTTGATGATTGCACTCATATCAAATGCCCAATCAATCCAAGCAGTGCCAGGTAGGGATTACTATCATTCACTATTTTAGTTACTTCAAAATAAGATATAGCACACGGCCCTTCAATATCCACAGTTACTCCATGTAAGCACCCCATAGGAATAATTTTCTATTGGTTCACCATTCACAGCTGAATTGGGGACCACTATAGCATAGAATTTCCCATTCATTCCTAGGTTTGTTTAGGAAAAACATTCGCTTCGGATCCTAAATCTAAGATCACCTAGTCCATTTTGAATTCTATTATTTGTGGAGTCAATCTCATCTCTCGGCTAGTCCTTTTCTTACCCTTGTCCACTTGGTGCACTACGTGTTGTTTAGGCAGTGGCTTACCCTTGCTAGCGTAGTTTTCTATCAATTCTTGCAGTCCCTCTACTGATTTTTGGTCCCTTAAGAGCTTCATGCAGGTCTGTAAGAAATATGTTAATGATGAGGGATTTGTTTCTTGCGCAGAAATAACATCTTCAGGCTTCTCTGTTCATGCACCCTGAATTTTTGATGTGGAAGTTCCCGAATCCGCAAAACTCCTTGGTATCTCCATAAAATTTTCCTTTGCCTTATTTAAATCGAATCCAACATCTTTTTCAATAGCCTCACGCACCCATATATTTTCCTCTGGTTGCCTCCCTTTGTCCCCCCGGGTAGCTATACCGCTTCGTGGAATGACATTAACACTGGGCCCATCTTCACGTGGATCTAATCTCATCATCTGGATGTATTGAGTAGGCTATTGGGTATTCTTCTCTTGCATCTTCACGATGAGCACAAGACAATCTTCTATAACATGGTCAAACTATCGGCAATATTGACAAGAGGTGTGTGTCGCGTTTTGAAAATCATGCGCAAAGTGGCCTGGTTTCCCACAATTGAAACAAATGATCTGTCCGCTACCTCTTCCAGCTCCTCCCCCTCATCCTCTTTCTCATCCCTAGAATCCGCCACATGTTGTAGGTGAGCCTTGATCCTACTAAGGATGTGTCTCATCATGTACTCTATATGTTGGAGTTCTATCCATCATTAATTCGTAGCTTTGGCAATTGCACTCATCATGGCCTACAAAATTACAAAAATTGCAAAATAGTTGCTGGGGAGTCTACACAAAATTTTGTAACAAGTGGAAATTGTCTGTCGTGTGTTTTCCTATGATATGGTAGATAGCGCAGCATGGTACTATACTGGTACTCAATCCATCGATATTTTATGGCTTCAGGGGGAAAAAACCTCCCCCAATTAGATAATTCTAATACACCAGGCAATGATACTTTTCATGACCATGGCCTTTGCACTTTAAGCACCATACTTTCACACGACTCTCACTTTGGATCTCTTTGCCCTTTTTAAGATCTTGCAACTCCATATGCAAGCTAGCCATTTGTGACTGAATCTGCTACACTCCCAAATTTGTATCCTAAATAGGTGAAGCCTCCAACTTCATAGCAATTTCCAGTGCTTCCACCTATGTTCCAAGCTTCTGTTATGACAATGGAAATCTCAAGTGAGGTAACAGTGAAGCAATTAACCAATCCTTATGCTTCTTATCCGAGATCTGCATATTAGCTTGTTGTAGCAGACAAATCAACCTTTGATCAAAATACCATGTAGACTCATTTACCCTCTACTTGATTTCTTTGACCTCAGTTACAGACTAGGTATGTGACTGAGGCTTCTTGAATTCATTATTCGACGCATATTTTGTGTCTTTCAATGTCATAGTTGAATAAGTTGTACTATACTTAATATACTAGCTCAATTCCCTATCTTGCAATGCTGTGACCATCTGTGCTTTCTTTAGGTCATCATCTGTTATTTGCTGTGACTTCCACACAACATATGCTACAAACCAAAATTATTCAGGATCTTCAGTCCCCAGACCCTTGAATATAGGCATCTTCATCTTGTTCGCCATACTGAATAGTGGAGGTGGAGGTGTAGGTGCGTGAGGTGGAGTTGGTGGTGGAGGTGGAGCGGATGGATGTCGTATTCCCGCAATACCTTGATTTTCTACCTGTGGCGCTCCTTGAGGTGTCTTCAGATTATTAGTTTTGTCATCGCTATTAGATGCACCCAACAAAGGACTGTATTATGTACTTGAATCTAGATCTCTTTTAAATGGTCTCTCACTTTGCGTAGCTCCCATTAATTCTCATCTCAACATCAATTTAATGGCATAATGTGTTTCTCACACAATAGCATCTTAATCAAAGTTTTCAGAGAGTTCAGATACTTACCTCTTGGTCCTTTGAAAATATGGTGTTCAGCTTCGCTATAACTTAAACATACGTGTCAATCACGAACTCAATAATAAATCCACCCAAAATACTATTGATCCAATAATCGACAACCTTCACAATCTTGTTTTCTGATCTTTCCATGCACCTCACTAATTTTGGAGTGAACACAATAGGATTATCTAGCTTCCAAGTACCTTGACCATCCGTAAATTTAGCCAACCATTCATATAACTCACACAGAAAAGAGCAGAAGAAAAATTCATGTTCTTCTATATACAGATATATATTCAACCACTCTTCTTTCAACAGGTGCGAATTCCTGTTTTTTTGAGCTGCAAATTCGTGCAACTTCCGATCTATCCACTTTTCAACCTCCTTTTTAGTTAGTATCCACTTATGAAACATCACACATTCTTCATATAGATCCCAGTCCTAAAAACGGAACCATCTGTTGGCTTGAGGGGGCTTGGACCCAGGTTTAGAGTTAACTGCGCTAACCAACAAAACCCTGCACTACCGACCCTTTCGGCAACAACACGTGTAGTACAGGCTACAATCTCAATCAAGGTAGTATCAGGGGATGCTAGAAACAGGTTTATGCATCTAAAGGACTATGTGATATGTTTTTGTTAGATTTAGGGATTTATCCCAACCTTCGCGAACCCTAACCCTTAAAATCTGGAAATTACAGTAACTAACAGTTAGCAGATCTAAACCCTTTTCCGATTGCACTAAACATCCATAATATCATATGATTAAGAAGATCTACCCCTTCATGCATCTATTAAGTAGTTTCCATATTAATTGCATTAAATTAGATCATAAATACAGTGAATTCAGAGATAGACAATAATACACTGATATGCAAATAACTCTTCAAAATAACATTTATTATGTTTAGATCTTCAATTTCCGACTTTTCCAACCCTGCGCACACAGCTGCAGGACCCCGCACACTCAGCTACAGAATTGCCAAGGTCTCTGCGCACACAGCTGCAAGGCCCCACACACTCAGCTGCGGAATTTCGAAGGTCTTTACGCACACAGCTACATGAGCATTCCCCTTTGCCTAAGTATAGAAAAAAAAAACCAAACCTTTCACTTCTTCCTTAAATCATGGAATGATTGATTTCTCTATGACTCTCTATGACTCCTTTTATATCATTCTCTATTACAATACCTTGGTCCGCGAACCATGGGTGGGTCACAAAGCATCTTAACTCTTAGAAAACTAAGGGGCTTTGACCTTCCTAAAACCCCTTTGACCCCTATTAACCTGTGCTACTCACGCCCCACTCCTCAAAATGCAGAGACTTTACAATATTAACAAAACTTTTAAAAAATTTAACCCCAGGGGACCCTGTCCCAACAGTAATATATACATATAATTCTAGAAAATCATTTTAATTAAGAATATTACCTTTTGAATGATTCTTTTTTGTTGTTGTATATTTTTTCTATTGCAATTCTGACATGTCTCATTAACCATTGCTCTGGAAACACTTCTTGTAGTTTAGATATAATTTGGTTCTTAGAATCATTGGATTGATTTTTGTATTGTAAGTGAAAAGTATGTCTATACGTTCATTCCACTAGATCCCTCATAATTTTGTAAAAAAAATTATCCCTTTCATTAACCTCTAACACCACTCGAGATGAACTAAGGACTAATTCATTGTCCTTTACATGTTTTGTAATTTTTCTTTTCTTAGAATGACATTGATCTTTTCCTTCATTGTTGCTCCTTGTATAACATTAAACATATATGAATTAATAAATTGTTTGAAACATGTTATCTAATATTCTTAAGTACATTATTAATGAAAATTCAAAAAAAAAAACTCATATTGAATAGTACTTTTTCATTCACCTTATTCATCATTCTACAATTTTTCTATCAAGCTTTTATGCTCTTCTGCACTTAGATGAGAAATAATATTATCGACCTTGTTCATTTTGTGGCTCTGAATGACACACACCAACCAATACATATTAGTTAAACTTACATATAGTTCAAACATATTAATTTTGTACAGAATTTACAAAGAACTTGCCTTCTTTGTTTTTTTTTTATGTGTGGTATCATTGTGTCGATCAATATTTTTGTTACTTGAGGCCTCATGAGACATTTGTTTTTATCAATATACGACATGTACCATTCAATATGAAAGCCATTAAAAACATTTTATAAATAAATCAAATAATTTTCAGCTAAAAAAACTCTGGTAACCGGTGTGTTTATCTGAATCAAAGCACCACTGGATTTAGAACATTAAACGCACCAGGTGTTTAATCGTTTAAAACCATCATGGAAAATTAATTTTTAAAATTAATTTTAAATTATTATGGTGTGATTTGTAAGGATAAACACACCGAAATGATTTAAAATGTTATTAGGAAGAGGCACGTCGATGCGTTATATTACACTAGGAGAAATGATTAACAAACTAGACAAAGTAGAGTGTTATAATATACTGGTGCATTGTATTATACAAGGAGCACTGATGTGTTATATTACAGAGAGTGCACTTTAGAACATATAACCATTTTTTTTTAAATGGAGAGGGTCAACAAGGTTAGAATCTAATTCAATAATTGATTCCCCTAATTTACATGTTGAACACCCTATATATAGTAAGTACACAAACCCATTAAATCTAAAATACCTAAATTAAAAAATCCTAATTGTGAAGTGGTAGAGGAAGTTAAACCCTAAGGTGAAATTTCACAAGAAGAAGCAAGGGTTTAAGGTAAGTATTGATGTTTTTTTTTTTAAATTTTAATTAAATTTAAATAGGAAAGTAGATGGAAAAAAAATTTACTAGTAAAATTCTATATTAATTTTTTTATTATAAATGTTTTTATTTATGTATTTATTTATTTATTTTTCTGAATTGTGAACAAATCTAATTAAAGTTGTAAAACATTTTAACAATAAAATTTAAGATTTTTTCTATCTAGGGTTTTGAGTGAATCACCATACCTTTCAACTTATGATCTTTCAACGAATCCAAAATATTTTGCAGCTCCACAGTGCTCCCAATATGTCTCTCTTGCAAATGATCTTTGTTTTAATTAAACCTTAACAAAAATTGTAACTTTTTTTATTAGTAAAATAAATAATAAAATTTAAAATTTTTGCTATGCAAGTTTTTAAGTGAATAAACATACCTTCCAACATCTAATCTTTTGAATAGTTCTACTACTCCAAAGTATTCAGCTGTTGCGCAGTGCTTTTGGTATGTCTCTCTTGTAAATCACTCACTTGAAATTTTAGGTAAAATAATGAAATGGCGAATAAATTTGTACTATTTAAAAGACTTTATGAAATTAGATTTTGAAAAATCAATCGCCACTAGTTCTTGAATTTTAAAAAAGAAAAAAAAAATCTTGTTTTTTTTTTCAATTTCTTCGCGCATCGGTGTGCACTGATATTGCCCCAAATTTTTTCAATGCACTGACATGATACACTTTTTTTTTTAATTTTCGCAATCCCGAAACGGTGCGATTACTTTTTATAACACAATAGTGTCATTTCTATTTAAAAGCACTGATGCTCTAATTGTTATAAGAGCACCAAGTTGGTTGAATTCATTTTTCTTTTTTAAAATCAGGAAACAAGTGCATAACGATGTTGTTTGGTTTTTAAATGCATCGATGCGCTTTTGTAGAAGAGCACCGATATGATAACATTATTTTTTTTTTGGAATGCCAGAAACTGGTGTGGGTATTATGTCAACGCCTTGGTGCTATTAATTTTTTAAATGCATCGATGCACTTTGTTCTGATAAGTGCATCGGTTGGGTTTAAAAGTTATCTGAACTTCTAATTTCACATAAAATGGCATATTAATATCAAATTATGCTTTAGGATGCATCCATATGAATTACAGTAATTCATAGTATACATTTTCTACTTAAAGTTGCCTTATTCTTGAAAAATGGTTTGAAATTCAAATTGTGGTTACACGGTTGTCAAAATTAATTTTAGATATGCAAACAAATTTTTATTTATGATTTTTCTCAAATGAAGGGACAAAATATATATAATATCAAATGACCAATTCTTCAAATTCCAACTCGTTCCATATTGCTGATCAAAGTCCTTCACGGAGTTCTCCCTTTCTATTTCCAGTAAGTTCAGATTTTATTTATATTTATTTATCTAATTGATTTTTTATAATCCATGTCAATTTGATTAAAAATGTATCCAAATTTGTAGGAACTTGATTCATAATCGAGTTTAGATGCAGAAAATATTCCTCCATTTCAAAAATGTCGAAAGATCTTATCAAAAGCACCATATCGCAAACAATTGGTAGATGAAAACGTACAACCTCTTCACCCTTCAAATTGGAACATGGCATCTTCCAACCGCAATCCTGGATCAACGATGGTTATCATTATTTGGTATAATGTAATTTCAACAAACCAATTGCATTGATGTGCTTACTAATATAATTGATATTGTACTAATGACGTTCAATATTTTTTGAAATTATGATTCTAGTGATGATGAGCAACCCCACTGTAATGTGAACTCCAGATAAGGTTGCATTAAGAGCAAGAATCATAGAGGAAACATACAAAGAATGGTTGAATCAACCACCTATTCAATTCCCACTATGTCCATATTCACCAATTAGGAATGACTACAACAATAGTAGTTATTCATCACAAGTTGGCAATGGAGGCTGGTATGGATGATTACTTACGGGTTAAAATTGCCATGGAGATAATGTTTTTAGATTCATTATAGAACGATGAGCTAGGGGTTGATGCCAATATCATTGATACCTTATTTGAAATCCTGAAATCTACTTCCAACACCCTTCTCTTTGGACCTAGTGGCAAGTCAAAGTATACTTAGTTGGGGAAAATGATGTTGTTGTACAATGTGAAAGCAAATTTTGGCATGTCGAATGCATGTTTATCGACAATATTGAGGTAATTAAACTGCATGATTGGTGGTGTTCATGTGTGTTTCTTATGTGTGATGGTTTATTCTATTATTACTGCACATGGTTAATGTTTAATGTTTAATAACGTACTGATTAAAGATCAACATATGATGAATTAACTGAATCATAAGTTCACTAGATATAAGCTGGTTGCCTTAAGAATAGTTGCGTGCACACGTGAGTTCCCTTCTCTAAAGTAGCGTATATAAATCTAATTATGGAAATGAAAAATTTATTGATTTGTAAATATTGATTCACCCCCCCTCTCAATATTATTTCCAACAATTGGTCTCAAAGCAGGTCCTTTGGCAGATGCTTGATCTCTTGAAGGAGATTTGTAGTAACAATGGGAAAGAAGCTAAAGAAGAAAGCACCTCAAAAGAATAAGACATATCAAAGGAACTGTGATAGTGGGAGAGACGACTGGCCTTTATGTAGAAGCAACTCTTCAGATTCAGAATCACCTCAGAATGAAGATGAACAAGCAAAAGAACTATCAGGTACAAATTTGTTGTCCTCTGGTGATACATTTCTCTGTTCATTTGAAGATAATGAAAGTGACATCGAAACAACTGAATTTTCTCTTATGGGTGAAAGAGAAAGAAATCAAATAGAGGCAGAATTTAAAAAGCTCACAGACACAATTAGAGATCAAAAGGATCTAATTGATATAAGGGAATGTGCCTACAAAGAAGAAGTTACCAGGTTAAAAGCCTAGTTGGAGGAAGGAAACAAAATAAAGAAGCAGTACAAAGAAAAGGAAGATCAAAGTCAAAGTTTACAGGATGAAGTGACATCATTGAGAAATGAAGTGAATGAAAAGGACACAATAACCAAGGAACTTATAGAAAGAACCAACTACTATGAAGGTCTTGAAGGTATGGTCGTTTCTCTAAAAGAAGATCTTAAAAATTCAAATAAGCAGAATGAAGAACTACTCCAAGCATTTGAAGAACAAGGAAGTGAAGTTCTTGAATGAAGGAAGCGCATGGAAGAAGGAAGAAAAGCTGAAGAAATCATGAAGACACAGTATCTTGACAAGGGAGAGCAATATCAAGTTGAGGTAAATATCCTAAGAGGTAAATTAGAAGAAAATGATAAACTTTTATGATTTCAAGATAGTACTAATATTTTTTATGATATTCTTAGTAGTCAAAGGTCTCCTACCATCAAATCTGGTCTTGGTTTTCATGAAACTATTAAAGGTGAATTTAGCTCAAAAACTGAAGCCAAGAACTCTAGTGCAAAATCTGAAATGCTTAACAAGGAGATAAGAGGTCAACCCCATCAATAACCAAGGAAAGAAAGTCTTCACATAAAATAATTTTCTCCTAACTATGGAAGTGATAATCGGTTCTTTCCTCTAATGAACAATGTTGAATATTTATATGTCATAATTTTGGACATGTTGTAGCCAGATGCAAAAGTAGAATGATTCAAGCTAATAACTGTCACACAGAAAGATAATCAGCTTCCAGGTACTTTAGGAGATATTGTTTTTCCTGCAATATGTTTGGTCACAAAGCCGTTAATTGCTATAGAGGGAATATGAAACATATAATATGTTACGCTTGTAACAATTTTGGGCATATAGCAAAATAATGCAGGAGCAAAATTCAGCCAACATACCAAAAGGAGCAAACATCATCACACTCCAGGGTATGGAAGAAGAAGGAGGTACATCCAAAAATATGTGGCATGGGTCAGTATACAGACAGAACAGACTCAGGAGAAACTAAGAGTATGAAATTTCAGTGTTCTAATTCTCATACACAATTATCATGAAGAGAAGTCACGTATATATGTGAGTTCGAAGTTGCACAGTCGCATATATGTTGGTTTGATGAAGAGGCAGTGGGACAAACTCAAAAAAATGATCTGATATGGTTCAAACAATTATCAATTATCTTTTCTATCTTGATGATTGATGAATACAGTCTGTGGATGTTATTTAGAAGTGCTTTTGATCCTCATAAGTTGTTGATGACTTGATGTATATCTGATTGATGATGATGCCTTGATAATTTTTACTAATATATGCAATGATCAAATTTGACAGTGAACAGGTGGCACAGGTTCAGGGGGAGAATATATTATGCTTCTAATAATGCATTGTTGGCATTATGTTAAAATGTTTTTGTTACACAATGATTCTTATCAATGGTGATGATGCTTATGTGGCTAAAGTGTTTAAATGATACATCATGCTATGCTGCGATTATGAGTTGCCTATGATGATGATACTTGTATTGCTTGGGGTTACATAGTCGTTATTCAGATTAGATTTATGGGTGATTGTGGATGACTTTTGATGATGCATAGAGTACATATATGTTGCTTACATGGTGATGTTCATAAGGACAAGGAGAAGTACAAAGCTCAACGAGTACACAACTTCATTATTTGATGATGATCCACTCATTTTTTTTTATGCTGTCATCATGCCTTCAAAGATGCATAAAGTTCATATGTTGCAGTTATGATGTAGGATTCCGATAGTTCTTGCCTCTCACATGGTTGAGGATTATTGATGTTGATGGTATCAAGAAAGCTTGACAAATCACTATGAGCTCATGGTTTGCTAGATATAGAGTGTTATCTCTTTGATGGATACACATTATGTTGGATACATGGATGATTACTTAAGTTGCATATTGATAAATATTGTTGGTTGGCCACAAGAATGGTGTTATTGCAGGTCTCATGAAGACATAGCTATTTGAAGACATGGATATTCAGAGACATGGCTTAGTCACATAATGATGATGAATTCTTACTTTATGATGATAAGTTTTGATTATCATGGTTGATTCTTATCAAGTGTGGGATGTTCCCTAGTGATGATACATGGTTGTTATATTGAGGGTTCTTGTGGAAAGGTCATGCGATTCTTGATGATGATGTTATGATCATAGATGATGACTATGGTGTTTTCACATACATATGATATGATGTGAATGATTTTATGTTACTGCTTGGAGATATGACATATACTTAGTTAATTCATGGAAGGTTATGATAAGGCTATTTTAACTAAGGAAACGAAGCAAGTTGATATTGATGAGATCAAGAGGAGGAGTTGATATCTATATGCGGCATACTTTGTCACATGTTGATGATATTTACATTGTCATATCTTTGGAACCAATGATGGACATATACAGGTTGTGGGTCTGGATGTTGTTGGCAGATGCTTATGGTGTAGATCATATACGGTGTATGATAGTTGATGATGACTATCATGGTCTTGTTTAGATCTTTGGTTTTTGTTATAAATGTCATGTATATCACTCGATGAAAAGGTCATATAAAGGCCCATGATGTAATAATATGTCTCTGTTTGTCATAGTATGTTAATGAGTCCTTTTGGTCATATGATGTAATTTATACCCCCACTATGCATGGGAAGGATGATGTAATAATTGTTATATTTCAGTCATGTATAAAAATTTGGTATATCCCCACTTGGTTGGGAGATTAATGTATGTATGAGTCATTGGTGATAGGAAGGTCATACTCACATAGTTGAGTTATAGAGTCATGTTATTCTTTTAGAAAATATATTTGCAGACTATGCATGTGCTCAGGGGGAGCATGGATGGTATAGTGCATCTCAGCATGTACAAAGGGGGAGTTAAATCAGAGAATTCAACATGTTCCTAGGGGGAGCATGATCAATGTTCATATTCAAATATGAAAGTCTTCATTTTGGTCAGCCCTTTACCCTTGATATCAAAGGGGGAGAGTATCTTGGTCTTCCCTTTTCCCTTGATGTCAAAGGGGGAGAGTATTTTGGTGTTACTTGCTATCTCTAACAATTTCTACATCTTGCAGTAATCAACACCAACATGGTTGCCATCAAGTCCAAAGGGGGAGATTGTTGGCATTATGATACATGTGTTGTACTTGATGGCAACCCACTTGTAGCAGAACAACTCACTTGTATATGGTAACTAGATGAATCTAAAGGAGAGATATTAGATGTGATATAATGCATGGCAGTTGTGCTCACAGATGTGACAAAATGCAGGGTAGTTCAAAGGAATCAATTCAAAAGTAATATGGCAAATCACATTTTAACAAGTCTATTCAGAGGGAACAAAGTATTGGTACAAAAGTATAGGATGAAGGAACAAAGGACTATAGATCATAATCAATAAATTGAAGAAAGAGAATGGTTTAAGTATAACTCACACAGAAAAGAGCAGAAGAAAATTTTGTTTTCTTCTGTATACAGATATCTATTCAACCACTCTTCTTTCAACAGGTGCGGATTCCTGTTTTCTTGAGCTGCAAATTCGTGCAACTTCTGATCTATCCACTTTTCAATCTCCTTTTTAGTCGGTATCCACTTATGACACATCACACATTCTTCAGATAGATCCCGGTACTGAAAATGGAACCATTTGTTGGCTTGAGGGGGCTTGGACCCAGGTTCAGAGTTAGTTGCTCTAACCAACAAAACCCTACACTACCGACCCTTTCGGTAACAACACGCGTAGCATAGGCTACAATCTCACTCGAGGTAGTATCGGGGGATTCTAGAACTAGGTTTCACATCTAAAGGACTATGTGATATGTTTTTGTTAGATTTAAGGCTTTATCCAAACCTTCGCAAACCCTAACCCTTAAAATCTGGAAATTACAGTAACTAACAGTTAGCAGATTTAAACCCTTTTTCGATTGCGCTAAACATCCATAACATCATATGATTAAGAAGATCTACTCCTTCGCGCATCTATTAAGTAGTTTCCATATTAATTGCATTCAATTAGATAAAAAATATAGTAAATTTAGAGATAGACAATAATACATTGATATGCAAATAACTCATCAAAATAACATTTATTATGTTTAGATCTTCAATTTCAGACTCTTCCAACCCTGCGCACACAGCTGCAGGGCCCTGCACACTCAGTTGCGAAATCGCCAAGGTCTCTGAGCACACAGTTGTAGGGCCTTGCACACTCAACTGCGGAATTGCCAAGGTCTCTGCGCACATAGCTGCAGGAGCCTTCCCCTTCACCTAAGTATAGAAAACAAACCCAAACCTTTCACTTCTTCCTTAGATCATGGAATGATTGATTTCTCTATGACTCTCTATGACTCATTTTATATCATTCTCTATTACAATACCATGGTCTACAAACCATGGGTGGGTCACAAAACATGTTAAATCTTACCAAACTAAGGGGCTTTGACCTTCCTAAAATCCCTTTGACCCCTATCAACCTGCGCTACTCGCTCTCCACTCCTCAAAATGCAGAGGCTTTACAATATTAACAAAACTTTTAAAAAAACTAACCCCAGGGGACCCTATCCCAATAGTAATATATACATATAATTCTAGAAAATCATTTTATATAATTAGGAATATTACCTTTTGAATGATTCTTTTTTGTTGTTGTATGTTTTTGCTATTGCAATTCTGACATGTCTCATTAACCATTCCTCTGGAAACACTTCTTGTAGTTTAGATATAATTTGGTTCTTAGAATCATTGGATTGATTTTTGTATTGTAAGTGAAAAGTATGTTTCTACATTCATTCCACTAGATCCCTCATAGTTTTGTAAAAAAATTATCCCTTTCATTAACCTCTAGCACCACTCGAGATGAATTTAGGACTAATTCATCGTCGTTTACATGTTTTGTAATTTCTCTTTTCTTAGAACGACATTGATCTTTTCCTTTGTTGTTGCTCCTTGTATAACATTAAGCATATATGAGTTAATATATTGTTTGAAACATGTTATCTAATATTCTTAAGTACAATATTAATGAAAATTCAAAAAAATAAAACTCATATTGAATAATATTTTTTCATTCACCTTATTCATCATTCTACAATTTTTCTATCAAGCTTTCACGCTCTTCTGCACTTAGATTAGAAATAATATTATCGACCTTGTTCATTTTGTGGCTCTGAATGACACACACCAACCAATACATATTAGTTAACCTTACATATACTTCAAACATATTAATTTTGTACAAAATTTACAAAGAACTTGCCTTTTCTATTTTTTTTTTTATGTGCTATCATTGTGTCGATCAATATTTTTGTTACTTGAGACCTCATGAGACATTTTTTTATTATCAATATACAACATGTACCATTCAATATAAAAGCCATTAAAAATATTTTATAAATAGATCAAATACTTTTTAGCTAAAAAAACTCTGGTAACCGGTGTGTTTATCTGAATCACAACATGGTTGCATTTAGAACATTAAATGCACAAGGCATTTAATTGTTTAAAACCATCATGGAAAATTAATTTTAAATTATTATGGTGTGATTTTTAAGGATAAACACACCAAAATGATTTAAAATGTTATTAGGAAGAGGCACGTCGATGTGTTATATTACACCAGGAGAAATGATTAACAAACTCGACAAAAAAGAGTGTTATAATATACCAGTGCATTGTATTATACAAGGAGCACCGATGTGTTATATTACATAGGACACACTTTAAAACATATAACCATTTTTTTTTAAATGGAGAGGGTCGACAAGGTTTGGATCTAATTCAATAATTGATTCCCCTACTTTACATGCCAAACACCCTATATATAGTAAGTACACAAACCCAATAAATCTAAAATACCTAAATTAAAAAATCCTAATTGTGAAGTGGCAGAGGAAGTTAAA
The DNA here is from genome assembly GCA_000404065.3 of Pinus taeda. Lineage (NCBI taxonomy): Eukaryota > Viridiplantae > Streptophyta > Pinopsida > Pinales > Pinaceae > Pinus > Pinus taeda. The sequence goes on from APFE031204697.1 coordinate 88,256, forward strand.
CCCTAAGGTGAAATTTCACAAGAAGAAGCAAGGGTTTAAG